>BRDA01084042.1:0-11905 GCA_036984385.1 Crenuchus spilurus | reverse complement strand
AGTAATTCAGTTACTAACTAAGTTACTTTTTTTAACAAGTAGTGAGTAACTATAACTAATTACTTTTTTAAAGTAACGTTCCCAACACTGGTTAGGTGCCTTGCTCAAGGGCACTTCAGTCATGACCTGCACAGGGATTTAACCAGTGACCTTCCAGTTACAAGAATAGATCCCTAACCACCAGGCCACGTCTGCCCATGAGACTTACAATAGGCCTCAGATCTGCTGCTCATGTTTGGAGAAAAAGGCATTGAGTAATCTCACACATATCACCACTTGAATACAGATCTCATTAAAATCTTCTGTTGTGCTCAGATTTTCTGAGATAATAACACTTGTTTATTAAAGACAGGATTCATAATATGAATTCAATCATTTCTCATCCAGTCTTCTCAATCTTCTCACATTTGTTTCTGTGAAAGGCTGTTTTAATGTTTATCTGGGACAAAAGTATTTCATGTCTACTTTTTGATTCATACCATTTCTCCAACAAAATTTTATATTTAGGAAAGTTTCAATAAAGTCTCCTGAGACATCAAAGATCAACGTTTGAGCATCAAAATTTCCTCCAAAATCTTTCCATACTTCACAAAAGTTAGCTGTAGATAGGTCGCCAGTTTTATCTAACTGAAATGCCCTTGATCTTGGCATATAACTTCCAACTGCTCCCTTGGTACTGAAAAAAAAGTTCAACTACATGTTTTTACTGATTTGTAAGTGAAAATAAGTGAACCCATCATACACTGACTCTTTATTTAATGAATTTATGATACATTATTTATACTACAATATATTTTTTTATCCACCTCCAAATTGGAATAATAACTTACAAATAACTTCCAACGGCTCCCTGGGTACTGTGGATATGGGCTGCCCACCTGCCCCTTAGGTTATGTATTCACTAGTGTTTATGTGTTTCACTGCACGGATGGGTCCATCCATTATCACACCTGCTTAATCCTTATCAGGGTCACAGTAAGTCCCCTACCCCCTCACTGGGCACAGGGTATTACACTATTCAACTAAGCCCAGGACAGGGCGCCAATCACACACACACACACGGACCATTTAGAGCATTCAATCCACCTGAAATGCATGTTTTTGGACTGTGGGCAGAAACCAGAGACCCCGGAGGAAACCCACACAGACAAGCGGAGAACATGGAAACTCCGCTCAGATGGGGGCTTGAACCCAAGACCTCAGCGCTGAGAGGCGAATGTGCTAACCACTAAGCCACTGTGCCGCCCCAGATGAGTTATATGCAGCAGTCCAATTCCTAACTCACAATTAAATTCGAACAGTCGATCTCTGCAGAATGTTATACTTAAGCTTATTCAGCTGCTTACTCAGTGAGTCCACATATCTATCATCTGACCAAAGATGGGCAGTTTTTGTTCCTTGTGTTTTCTGAGCTGACTGTTGCAGTGTTACACAGTGTGACCTCACTTATGAATTATTTATCTTTTGGTGCCATTATAAGTGGTCTTCTTCATGGACTTCATTCAGATGGGCACTAGATATCTTTGTTCTTTTATTGTATTTCTCAGTGTACTTTTGGTTTAGTAATACTGCTAGCTCATAATTTCTAATCCCAATGGTATGAATTTGATACAGAGGTCAGGTTATGAACATTGTTCTTGGCTGGAGGGCAGGATGTTAGAGGATCATACGGTTTTTTTTTTTCATGGCCTCATGTTTTTGTGTTTATTCAGTTCAGTGTGATAAGGTGTATAAGTCAGTAGGTGAAATGCAATGAAAACTTCTGAAATTGTTTTTTTTTTTGCTTTACTTATGTCTTTATTTATTGACACATTTCCATTATGAAATCAATTGCTGAAAAAGCCCAGCAGTGTAGAAGGACTTGTACGTCATTGGTGTGAGGCATGACTCTCCATTCAGGGGATTGTGAGGTTAATCTCCTTCTCAGGCCCAAGGTTCTCATTTCTTTCTTGCATGGTGTTACTGTGAGGTTTGTAATGTCAAAGTAACAAGTGGAAGGGTCCCACTTCTGAGACCGAGGTCAATGCTTACCATGAAGATGGAAATCTAAGAGACAGATGCTCAAAATGGCTTGCTGGAAGACATTATACCTCCAATGTTGGAAGGTTTTCCATTCAAATCCTCCCCAGGAATTTTGGCTTACTGTTGTGAAGTCATATAAGAACATGAACATAGCATGGGCCTCCAAAACTCCCAATAGAGAAGATGAATTAGTGTTATGGAGCTGGAAACTGTTTGGTAATAAAGTTTAGGACTGTACATGTTCTCATTATTTTAATTTTCTTCCCCAACATTTCTGAAACAAATGCTAGGACATCACCAATGAGAAAGGGTCAGTGTAGTGTGGTCTAGGAACATTTGACAAAGTTATATTATTTTTCTAACTTACCTAATTACTTAATCATGTAGAGCATAGGTGTCACACTCTGGCCTGTGGGACAAATTTGGCCCACAGTGTAATTATATTTGGCCCGTAAGACAATACCAAATGATTATTAGAGCTGGCCTGCCGGTATTACAGTGGCTTGCAAAAGTATTCATACCCCTTGAACTTTTTCACATTTTGTCACCTTACAACCACAAACTTAAATGTATTTTTTTGAGATTTTAAGTGATAGACCAACACAACGTACCACATAATTGTGAAGTGGAATGAAAATGGTACATGGTTTTCAAAATTTTAATAAAATAAAAATCTTAAAAGTGTGACGTGCAAAAGTATTCAGCCCCCTGTACTCTGATACCTCTAAACAAAATTCAGTGCAATCAATTACCTTCACTTAATTAGTTAATAGAGTCCAGCTGTGTGTAAATTAGTCTCAGTATAAATACACCTGTTCTGTGAAGGCCTCAGTGGTTTGTTAGAGAACACTAGTGAATTGAACTGCAAATCGAACCAAAACATGGCCGTCCACCTAAACTGACAGACCGAGCAAGGAGAGCACTGTTCACAGAAACAGCCAAGAGGCCCATGGTCACTCTGGAGGAGCTGCAGAAATACACAGCTCAGGTGGGAGAATCTGTACACAGGGCAACTATAAGTCTGCACTCCACAAATCTGGCCTTTATGGAAGAGTGGCAAGAAGAAAACCATTGTTGAAAAAAAGACATAAGAAGTGCCGTTTGCAAGCATACATGGCTTCTGGCAAACAGTACTTCTTGTCTTTCTTTCAACAATGGTGCTGGAGGTTGGTTGCAACTTAAAAGTTAGCTGCTGACAGGAGGACAGCAAACACCTGCAAGAAAAGAAAATGTTATTAGACTTGAATTACCATGAATTACCATGAACTACATGGTTGTAGTTCAGTATTAGTTTTATTTCTAACCAGAAATGTTTTAAGCACTCTATTTTTAAGTAACATAAATTAATGAAGAAAAATGTATTTACCTGTGATTTGTTTTGGTAGAGAGAGGAACTAATCTAATAATAACTAATTCATTCAGTGATTGAAATCATAATGTTTGTTTGGGGGACTTTTACTGATAAATTTCCCTCCAAAATTGCTGAAGTCACATTACATCACTTCCTGTGTAGTGCTTTATAAGCCCATTCATGCCATATGTCTAATGCCATATGTCTGGAGTTAGAAGAGAGTGGGTTAGTTTGTGTGGCTAGGTTGTGATTGAGAGCTGTTGAAGCCATAAACCTTTAAAGTTTTGTTTTGCTGAGTCACTAAACTATATTGTATATATTTTTAAAAATGTTGACTGGAATTTGTTTTTCACTTGGAGTTCTGGGATTAATTAAATCTCTCTTTGCACCTAACCAGAAGCATTCCCAAGTGTCTTTTCCGTCTGGCCATTACAGGGTCCATATGAAAAGGATCATTATGTCTGGAGGAAGTTTTTTTTTCAATAAATATCAATGTTGGCCTGCAACTTTGTCCAAATTTTAAATTTTGGCCGAACAGTAAAACTTAACACATGTTCTTTTCCTGTTTCAAGGCCATTTTGATAAAGCTTGGCTATTTAGGTAACACTCAGTCAGAAGGCACAGCCAAAAAGACACTTTGTAGTTTAAGGCACACAATGTAATTTCACACAAGCACATAGAAAGAAAAGAACACTGTCCTTCACATAAACATTTAGACAAAAACAAATATTTTAATGCATCAGACCTAACACATCAGTGCTATGATGCTAATAATTGTCAGTAGGACCACAACCGATTCACTCTGTGGCTGTACAAAAAACAGCTTTTAAAAAATAAGACAAGAAACACAACAGGACAAGACTTGTCACTCACTCTCATCACAGTCAAGAAAGCTTTGCCAATCATCCAACACTTTTTGACAAAGGAACAGAGGATGGACTATCTTCATCAAAGCCTAATGGACTTCTCACTGTGGTGTTTACTTTTTTTTCTTTCTTTTTTTTTTTTTTTTTTTTTTTTTTTTTTTTTTTTTTTTTTTTTTTTTTGCTGGCTGGCATAACGTATGCACGTGGAATGAATGATCTTGTATTTTAAACTTGTATGATTTGTGGATTTTGTTGAACACTAGATAGGTGAAACCTTTTTGCTGTGTACTGGATTTTGAAGTAACAAAATAAAGATAATTTTGTTTTGAAGTTGATTTCATTGGGAGTTAGATAACTGTTTATTTGAACTCCATGCAGAAAATTTATAGCATATATGTGTGTGAAATGAGTCATACAGTAGGGGTCCCTGCCACTGAGTGACACCATAACCTAGGAATATCAAAGAATGAAATCAGCCACATAACCCTGTAACTTACTTAATAGGCCCATGTTTCTGTCACCAGGAGGTTCCAGGTTCAAATCATGATCAAGCAGTGGGTACATGGTGGGAGTTCCTAATAAAGTGGCCTGTAACTGGACTTGCAGGGTTGGTGTTTCTAATAAAGCGGCCATTGAGTGGACTTGAGGGTCAGTGTTTATATTATGTATTCTCCCCCTTTGCTATGAAGCCCCTAAAATGTTCTGGTGGAACCAATTACCTTCTGAATTATTGAAACAATGTACATCTGTGTGTAATCCAAGTGTCATATGATCTGTCAGTATATACACAGCTTTTCTGAAAGGCCCCAGAGACTGCAACACCATTAAGCAAGAGACACCACTAACCAAATAACATAAAGACCAAGGATACCTTCAAACAGGTCAGAGACAAAGTTTTTGAGAAGTACAATTCAGGGTTAGGTTACAAAAAATATAAAAATCTCATAACCTCAAGCACCATCAAATTAATCATCATTAAATGGAAAGAACATGGTACCACAACAAACCTGCCAAGAGAGGACCGCCCACCAAAACTGTCAGACTGGGCAAGGATAGCATTAATCAGAGAGGCAGCACAGAGACCAAAGATAACCCTGAAGGAGCTGCAGAGTTCCCACCCAGAGACTGGAGTATCTGTCCATGTGACTACAATAAGTTGTACACTCCATAGAGGTGGGCTTTATGGAAGAGTGGCCAGAAAAAAAAGCCTTTACTGGCAGACAAAAATAGGAAGGCTCATTTTGAGTTTGGCAAAAGGCATGTGGGAGACTCCCCAAATGTATGGAGTAACTTGAAACCAAAATATAACTTTTCAGCTATCAAAACACTGTCTGGCACAAAACCATCACATCTCATTAGCCCAAGAACACCATCTCCACAGTAAAACATGGTGGTGGCAGCATCATGTTGTGGGGATGTTTTTCAGTTAGCAAAACCTGTTTCGATCTGTCATTGATTTGAGACTGGGACGGAGGTTCACCTTCCAATAGGACAAAGTATTAAAGTGTACTGCTAAAGGAACACGGTAGTGGTTTAAGGGTAAATGTGTAAATGTATTGTAATGGCCTATTCAAAGCTCAGACCGCAAATGGTAGCTCTACAAAGTATTGACTTTAGGGGGTTGAATAGTTATGCACACTGAAGTTTTGTCATTTTGTCCTGTTTGCTTCACAATAAAAAAAAAATCAAATGTTAAAAGTTATAGGCATGTTCTGTAAATGAAATGATGCAAACTCTCAAATAATCTATTTTAATTCCAGAAAAAGGAAATGATTATTCCATCCTAAACTTCCTGAATTAGCAAATGTGATAAAGAGCTGTGGCTTTGATTCTTATATATGCAGTATAATTGGATGCCGCCTTCTCTGAAGAAAGAGAAAAGAGAGACTGAATCTAGATTTTTTGCTCTGTGCAGTCTAACATGACAGTTGCTTTGTGATTTTTGAAGAATACTTCAAAATGTTCAGAGCTTTGCAGAATTTGAGAACAGAAGCTGCTCAGAATTATTGTATTTGTTTATATTGTCAAATTCTAGTATATGTTTCTGAAGAAAATTTTAAATTTGTTTTGAAGCAAACCAAGTGGACTGTTTCATTGAGAAATATATGATTAATGTTTCAAATATAATACATGTTGTAGTTATTTTAGCATGGGTCACTTCTGGGTATATGAATTTGCATTAAATATACATTATTTAAGAAAAATGATGACACTGCAAGCTGCTATAAAAAGTTTTAATAGGATTCCATATGCAGCAATTGTGAGAATTGATGCAAAAGTTCAATTGCTTAACAAACAATTCTGTCATACATTTCAGCAAACGGTACACTCCACATCAGTCTTAACATGTTTCTTTTTACTCACAGTGCCGGTATTATGTAATGACATTAACCATGGATTAGTCATGCACACGATTTTATTAGAAGTACAGGGGTTAGACAATGAAACTGAAACACCTGTCATTTTAGTGTGGGACGTTTCATGGCTAAATTGGACCAGTCTGGTGGCCAATCTTTATTAATTGCACATTGCACCAGTAAGAGCAGAGTGTGAAGGCTCAGTTAGCAGGTAAGGGCACAGTTATATAGTATATTACAATGCACACAACATTATGGTGACATACCAGAGTTCAAAAGAGGACAAATTGTTGGTGCACGTCTTGCTGGTGCATCTGTGACCAAGACAGCAAGTCTTTGTGTTTAAATATTATTGAGCCACTTTGGGGTGTTTTGGAGGAGCGAGTCAGGAAACGTTTTCCTCCACCAGCATCACGTAGTGACCTGACCACTATCCTGCAAGAAGAATGGCTTAAAATCCCTCTGACCACTGTGCAGGACTTGTATATGTCATTCCCAAGACAAATTGACGCTGTATTGGCAGCAAAAGGAGGCCCTACACCATACTAATAAATTATTGTGGTCTAAAACCAGGTGTTTCAGATTCATTATCCAACCCCTGTAGATATAATGGATAGATATAAATATAATTCATTTCATCCAAATGAAACTCATATGGATAATCTTCAGTATGTCCTGTAGGGGGTGTTTACTGTTCTAACATTGTGATTTGAATGCAGTTAAACTACTGTGTACATGCAAATGTAGTCAGTTTCTATTTGGACTAATACAGATTAAAACTATAATGGTAAGCTTTACAGGCAGGGATTAAGCTTGGTCCTGGGCTACACAGCATTTTGAATGGATATTTTTCACTGACAATAAAAATAAATATATAGTCCTAGACTGTGAAACTGGGCTTAGCATCTACTCACAGCTCATATGCAGTAAATATTACTTATAACTGAGCCACGAGTCCAGCCAAAAAACGTATGGGAACATTATTCCCTGAACGTTTAAAGAACATTTATATGATGTCATATATGATGTTTTACACTTCAACTTAAAATCAAGGTCATGTAAGTTCGTCACTTTGCTTCTAACTTTTAGTAAACATTTACATAACATTAAAGAGGACGTTCCCTGTAAGAACTAATTCCTTCTATATGTAATCTAAAGCAGCTTTTTAAAGGCTAATATTTATATTATCATGATTTTTATATTATTATCATGATTATTAATATTACAATCATAACATCAGATAATTGTCATTTACAACATCTGTTAAACCTCCATAATTTCACTGCTGAAAGTGTTGCATCTCCATGGTAATTTGGATAATGGAGATTAGGATTGTTAACACTGCTCCAGCCTGAAAACTCCATATTTTGGTTTTCTGAGGTGAAAATTACCCTGAAGGTTGTGCGGGGAGTGTGCAGCTCAGCTTTATATTACATTATGAGCAATCCTTTCGTTTCTGTAGATATCATTCCAAAACAAAACAACAGTACACCATCCACAACTCCTACAACAGTCAATAAATACAAACAAAACATGGGACTCCTATTGAGCTTTGAGTCGGTATCTAAAGTCAACATCATAGATGGGCTGTAAAATGCCCAGTCCAGCACGTGATTGGTCCAGAGGAGGAATTTTCACTGCAGAGTCCAAAAGCTCCATGTCAAAGTAGGAGAGCACCAGTGACAGGAACTGTTTAATCTCATGAACGGCAAAGAAACGTCCAGGACACTTAGTGACCCCAGAACCAAATGGCATGTAATAATAACGCAGTTTACGACCTCCTCTATAAAAACTCGTCTTCTCCTGGCAGTTCTCATCCAGGAATCGGTCATACTTGTATGTCTGTAAGTGAAGAAATGGGGTTTAAGGTGATTACTTTTAAACACTATGCAGGTCATTTATGATATATATATTACATTCATTTGTGAATTTAGCTGACTAACAATATTATTATTAAATTCATATTAATATATTACTAGAAATGGTCATTCAAACATTATATAAATTTTTTTTTTCATTTCTAGAGAGATTAGATTTCATTTCACTGATGAGGCAAAACATGTCCAAGTTAGTTTAGAACTGTTGCCCCTAATGTTGCTAACAAACACTAGAACTCAGTGACAAAAACAGCTAAGTTGTTTTCGTAAAAATGCATCACCAAAACTTATCTAAACCCATAGAAACTTAATCCAGATCTTAGTGAAGGTCTCACAGGCTAGTTTAGGACAAAGTATGACATACTGGGAACTTTAAACATCAATAAAATGTCTGCAGTTGACTCCAACATCAGTTATCATAGAACAGGAAGAACTGATCTATCAGTTTTAGTGATGATGAGAAATACAGAGGAATCTGATGCAAGATCAGTCTTCTACCAGCTCTGCTGATGTCTGAAGAGTCTGTAGGTGAAGTTTTATTGACTTATTAGTTTTCGACCTCCACGGTTTTGAAAATTGTGTAATTAGGAACTTTGAGGCACGGTGGCTTTGTGATTAGCATGTTTGCCTCTTAGCACTGAGGTCTCAGGTTCGAGTCCTCATCTGAATGGAGTTTAAATTTTCTCAACCATGTCTGTGTGGGTTTCCTCCCACAGTCCAAAAATATGGAGGTCAGGTGAATTGGGTACTCTAAATTGTCCTGGGGTGAGTGTGTATATGTCTGTGTGTGTGTGTGTCTTGAGGATGGATTGGCACCCTGTCCTAGGTTTAGTTAAGATGCATTAAGTTTAATACCCGGCACCCAGTGAGGGGGTGGGGGATTCACGGTGCCCCTGAAGAGGAAAATAATGGATGGGACTTTAAAGCTGTGACTCACCAGGGGTTCATCATAGATTTCTGGATCAAAATGGAGCATGGGTGGGTACAGTGCGAGAACGTCGTCCTTACGGATGTGGTAAGATTCTTTGTTGTCCAGGTGGAGCAGAAAGTCAGCTTTGGCCACTCTAATGTTCAGAGATGCACTGGACAGCCTCATTGCTTCCTTTATTACACTGTCTGTTGGTTAATGGAGCAAAAAGTAAACAGTTAATTATTTGGTTTAAGATAAATTATGTTAACCCTTCCATAAGCTAACATTTAGAGCTAAGTAATATCTGAATGTGGTGTGATGAGGAAAAATACCACAACATCTGCTCTGATTGGTCTAAAGAGATAACATTGTTGAGTTACGCTTTGAATGAACTTTTCCCAGTAGCTGCTTAAATTTTTGATTAAGTCATTTTCATATTCACAGTCAAATCTGTGTTTTCTGTTATTTTTGTTTAAAACCAGCAGTAATTTATATTAAAGGAACAGTTGACTCAAAATTTTGCTTTTTAGCTTTAAAAAATCTTCAGAGTTGTGCTCAGGCATGTGCAGTGTACATATAGGCCAATTCAGATTTAAAACAGACTAGACATGAATAGATAACACAGTTTGTATTTTTACATAGTTAGCACAGATGCTCATTTTTCATCATTTTGTCGACTTTTCCTACCGAGAACCGGCATGTTGTCCAGCTGCTCTCTGGTCAGGACAAGACGAGGGTCCTTTGGATCAATTTTCTGATTGGACCGGTCAAAAATGTTCCTCACTTCCTCACTAGCTGCCTTCATCGCTGCTGGGCATCTAAAAACATTTACAAACAGCCAGAACATGGTCAGAGTTGCTATTTTAGTTCAGATCATAGTAGAATTTGACAGACATTGCTAAGTCTCTGGCTTGATTTTGACACTTTATGATATACTGTTATCTATACACATGTACTAAAGTATGTTAAAATTAATGATGTAAGCCACATTAATGTTTTATGTTTGAGTGTCATTGGCTGCAGACATTGAAACACTTCACATTTCTTCTGGTAATTGTGAGACTGTCCCTAACACTGTAGCACAAACACAAAGCTAAGCGGTTGTATTCTGGCTGTATCATAAGTGCAGTTTAGTAAAGATTGTGCTTGTATTTTATTGTCTTCTTCCAAACTGTAATTGTGCTGGTGAATCTGTTTTTTAACTGGCGAGAAAAAGCACAATTCTGAATGTTAAATGAGTGTCCAAAATTAAACTAACTTTACTGCAATTACAACTACAACTACAGCCAGGAAGTAGGAAAAGGTAACTTTATAATTAATAATGTCATTGTTTCTTTCTTAAATATTTGCTCTTTTCTGAAAGTGAAATTTTACTTTTTGTTCGTTTGGATTTTTTATTTTTATTTTTTGCCATTTCTCGGCTAAATAGTTTTAGTTGCTGAATGTTCAGTGCATCTCTAGTGAAAATGGCATTTCAGTAAAACTGCTACACTGGTCAGTGACCGGTGAAAGATGTGACCTTCACCTGTATAATCACTACAGTAGAGATGTTTGCCAAGAGCCATCCAGCACCTTATCTCCAGAGCTTCAATTAACCTTAACCACTATCAGCATGTCTAATGTGTCCAGTGAATACTGTAGGGAGTGACTACTGTGCTGATTTTGGAATGTGAGCTATAATTTACTGTAATGGTCCTCTATATGAGATTACTGCATATAGGATGTATGTTACCGTATGAGATAGAAGAGGCTCCAGAAGGTTGCAGGTAAGGTGTTGGCTTGTGAAGCCCACAATATGGCCACATGTGTTCTGGCCTTGCTGATTTCATTGAAGGTGGATAATGTGTCGTTGAGGAGCATTCTCAGAGATATGAGGTCAGAGATCTTGGTGCGTTTGCTGAGGTTCTCATGCAGCATGGTCTTCGCCAGGTTCTCTCGAGCGCTGTGCCCGCTTTTGAACACGTGGATGGGTAGACCGGCGACCAACGCTGGGAAAATCTTGTCAAATTCTTTGAAGTTCTCAAGAGCATTGAGGACCAGGGCTTTCTGAGCTTGCTGACGAGCGATGCTCTGATCTCCATCCAACTCTTTCCCGAACAGAGTGAGATAACCAGACTCAAACATGATCTTATAGCAGAAAGCAAAGATGCCATCGACTTCCCACTCAGAGCGGCTGGCTTTGAGCATGTTGGACTGCAGCATGACGCTCTGCAGGTTCTCCATCATGTTCTCAATGAGAGATGGAAGAGCTTCACCCTGCAGTGTCTTCAGGAATGTTTGGTGCAGGTTTTCTGTGGTGTGACCGTGGCTTGGGTCCATGCTCTCATGACCAAACGCCTGGAGAACGCACATAAATCATTTAAATCATCACTTTAAATGTACTGTAGTTAGCATACAATGTTAGTGCTTACATGCTACCAAGTAATGTAAGTAAGGCCAAGTAAAAAAAAAAAATTGGTGATCATCCTTTTTCACCAAAATTTTGGGTCGGGGGGGGAGGTGTTTTTTTTTTTTTTTTTTTT
>BRDA01084036.1:0-12902 GCA_036984385.1 Crenuchus spilurus | reverse complement strand
TGTGTCCTCTCTTGACCAGCTGTGCTGGAAATTACTCGACTTTTCATTGGTGTTACTGGGCCTTCTTTAGAGGTGAAAGATAGCTGTGTCGCAAGAGCTGTTTTTATAAGCTTCTCCCATGTTTATGTCCAATGAATCTGAGCAAGAGTCCAAGCTTTATGTGGCCAAAAGTCTGGAACCAACTAAAAGGAAAGGAATGCTTGGCTGTAGATGTTCAAGTTTAAAAACATTACTTACATCACCCTCCATAATTATTGGCACCCCTGGTTAAGAAGGCTTAAGCTTTTGGCTTTGGCTTTGGCTTTTAATAAATTCTTTTTTTTTTAATAATATAGGACAACAATGCAAATCTAAGTTTTAATTCAAGTGCCTTTATTTGGAGGGGAAAAAAATCACACATTAAGAAATAAATCTTTTGAATGAAATCATGTGTGCCCACAGAATCACACATCCTCCCCCATACTTAACAGTGGGCATGAGGTGTTTTTCTGCGTACTCATCCTTGGTGTTACGCCAGACCCACTTAGAGTGTTTGTTGCCAAAAAGCTCTATCTTGGTCTCATCTGACAAAAGCACACGGTCTCAGTTAAAATCCCAGTACCGCTTGGTAAACTCCACCTGTTTACGCTTATGAGTATAACTCAGAGACATTTTGAGAGACCTCACAACCCCAAGGTGCTACCATTTGATTCAATTCTCTTACAGTGAGCTTTGGATAACTTTTTGCTTCTCTTACCTTATCCTTACCTTACCTTATCCTTCTCACTGTGCATGGTGGCAAGATACACTTGTGTCCTCTTCCAGGCTTGTTTCTCACAGTTCCAGATGTTTTGAACTTTTTGATGACTGCTCTGACTGTAGATAAGAACATCTGCAGGTGAGAGGCTATTTTCTTGTAGCCATTGCCTGATTTATGAAGGTTGACACACATTTGCCTTACTTGAATAGTGTTCTCTTGTGTTTCCCATGTTTAAGAGTAAGAGAAATAATACTCTGTGTAACACCATATTTATACCCCAGGGAAACAGGAAGTGATGAATTATTAATTAAAGCTTCCTAGATACTTTGATCCACTTTATAAACTACAGTAGAAATGATATAAATGGTTCAAATACATTTATTTCCAAGAAATTGTTAAGGGTGCCATTAACTGTGGAACAGGTCATTTTATGAGAAATGATTTCTTAGTCAGGATTTTTTCTTTATTTGGTTTTTTTCACTTGAGTTGAAGGTTGCTTTTTTCTGAACTTTTTCAGAGTGAGATTATGCTTCTGCTATAAAAAAAATAACTTGTTTTAAGGCTTTTAACACATTTTAACTAGGGGTGCCAATAATTATGGAGGGTGCAGTAAATGTTTTATACATTTGAAATTAAAATGAAATTGTAAGTTTTCAACTTGCTCCCAGAAACCAAATGATGTTGCATAAATTGCCGTAATCATGCATGTTAATTAGTAGTTTAGCTATGTTCTTATGAGTTTCTTTGTGGTTGAGAGTTTGAAAAGAAAAAGTAAATCTGATATGAAAGATGTAACAGAATCACAATAAATGAAATGAAAAAATGAATTCAGTGAAATTCTAGAGAATTAATTGAAAGCAGATACGAATCAAAGTTATTGAGCTTCACAGATGTACATGGTCATACAGACATTTCCAGGTCATTTGTGTTTTAAATGTTAATCAATAACTTGTGCAGTTACAGACAGT
The DNA here is from genome assembly GCA_036984385.1 of Crenuchus spilurus. Lineage (NCBI taxonomy): Eukaryota > Metazoa > Chordata > Actinopteri > Characiformes > Crenuchidae > Crenuchus > Crenuchus spilurus. The sequence goes on along the minus strand of BRDA01084036.1, from coordinate 11,195 downwards.
ACACCCTCTATTTGTATCTGTTTAAAATACATTCACTGTTCAATTTGAATAATAAGGTCAATTGATTATGTAGTTTTGCTAATAATAAGTAATAATATTATTTTTTTAGTGTTACAATTAGGATAAAAGGATAAAACGTGAGCATAAACCATATATATATATAAATTTAGATTATTGCTTTGCACATAATACTTGAATAAAGGACTCCAGAGTTACTACTTCAATAACATGTCTTTCCACACAAGCCATAGTCTGGATATTTTCCATCCCTATATCTCAAACTGTACATTCATAATTCACTGCTAATGTAAAACACAGCTGAATAAAGCAAGACTGTCCATTTGAAAGAGAGACCTATGCTATGGACTATTATCACCTTTTGATGGGAAACTAAGGAAAAGTAAACCTGCAATAGTGGCATTCTATTCCAAGTAGGTCCATGTTAAACAAAATATGTTTCTCATTATTTGTGTTGGCACATCATATAAAACAGTGAAATTTGAGTGTGATGCCTTACGTCAGTAAGAAAATCACTGCTTGTAGGTTGTTTGTTGGTCATGTGCTGATTTGGCTAATTCCTGAACTACAGTCACGGGTCTGCTGTGTAAGTCTGTACATATAAGAAAAAAGCAATAGTGCAATCAAGGACATTTTACTCTGTACAACTGTGGTCATAAAACTTTATATAATACTTTATAAAATGCACTATTTTGATTCCTAATGACTCAGAACTTCTAATGATGAACACAAGGTCCTCAAACTATGTTCCTACAATCTGCATACTTTTCAGCATACATTCATCAGTTTTGGGACATACAATGCCACTCAGCATTAAAATGCACTCTATACCAAACTCGTAGCCAGAAAGTGAACACTGGACCACCTATCAAAACTAGCTATCAGTGTTGTTCACTGAGAGAATGTGAGTCTAATTACCTGACAACTTATTTGAAAGAAGGCTGGACAAAAGTGTGAACACATGGAGGTTTTTACTGAAAACAAAGCCAAACAAACCAAATATATAATGATAGAGATAATGCTGAGAATAACAAGAGACCACTGGGAGAAAAATATACAAACAATCAGGGAAAGGACAAAGAACCAGTGCTGTGAAACAAGACATAGGTGCACATGATAAAAGGAGGTATGACTAGGGCAGGGCACAGGTGGAGACAAAAACGTAAAAAAAAAAGTAAAAAAAAAGTAAACAAAAACACATGGCACAGGAAAACAAGAATTAGGCATGATCAGAGACAAAAATGAGGTCTAACAAGACAGTAGAATATGGACCATACTTTAATTTTCATTATATTATAACTAGCTATGATAGATAACATCAGCATTGGTTGATTGATTAAAACTCTTCAAAAATAGAGATAGAAATATTAAAAAAAAATATTTACTTCCATTACATGTTGAGGTGGGTAATCCAGGTCCAGAAAGTAAAAATCCAACCCAGGATTTTCTTTCAACTGCCTTGTTGGTTCCGCTGCAGATATGTTGCAGCAGAGCCACACATGAAATAGTAGCAAAATCCTGGGTTGGATTTTTTCTTTCTGGACCTGGATTACCCACCTCTAATGCAAATGATGCTTTTTTGCAAATATAGTTTTTTTCTGCACAATCACTGACCAATGTGCTTGTGTATAGAGAAATTTGAGAATGGCATTTAATCCATTAGTGCAGTGAAACACACACTAGTGAACGCAGTGATCCAACTTGCTCAGAGTAGTGTGCACCTCTCCATTGTGCCAAGGGAACAGTTAGGGGTTAGGTGCTTTGCTCAGGGACGTGTGGTCTTGGATCACTAAACTGAATCTGCAACCTTCAAATTAGCCCCTCATCAAAAAATACAACTTTTTCCTTTTTCTTCAAGTCAGAGATGTGAAGAGTTAGTTTAGTGGTGCAGAGTTTCAATAATAAGAGTCCCATCAGCAGCTGATGGTGACATTTCTGGAACCTACTTTTACCAAAAGCTAACAAGTGGAATATTTCATTTAAACATGCTTCTACTTTAACAGCTCTTTTCCATAAGGTACAGCAGATCTTCTCTGCTACTGTGTCTCTGTTGAATCTTTCCATGAGCAGATGAATGTAACAGCAGTTACTGTAAACGAGAAACCATCACTGTGGGCAAAACATTCCTCTTGGCCATGTCTGGATTTGCATGGTATGTGTAGGAACGTTGTGTTATGTTAGGAAATAACATCTACATTTCATGTTGATATCTGCATATTTGCTTCCAAAGTCTTTTAAAGGAAAACTCATGAAGATTTTCCAAGGTTATTCCATTTCTGCCATTAATGTTAAGCATCTGTTTGAGTCTGCATGATGATTCTTTCCAGCTTTTGGCATGCTATTGCTGTTTGTGACAAATCAGGACAAAAGACAGTGAATTTTTTGAGTGAACTTTACAACTCTGTTTCTAAAAAATCTGAGAAAAATAGAATGCAATCATATGCAAACATTGAAACCTTATGTGTAAGACAGTACAAAGTCAACATATCAAACATGGAAACAGATTTTTTAATGTTGTTTTTATATACTTGTGAAAATATAAGTGCGTTGGACCAGATTGATCAAAGTTCCCATGGTAAGAATACTAATCTGGGATCAGCTTGTTATTCTAGCTACAATTACACAAGACATAGGGGCAGATGTGGCCAGGTGATTAGGGATCTGGTCTTGTGACGGTAAGGTTGGCAGTTTGATCCCTGTGCAGGTCATGACTGAAGTGACCTTGAGCAAAGCAACTAACCCCCAACTGTGGGACTAATAAGATATTATAAAATAAAAAAATATCCCAGATAGCAAAATTATTCTGGCCCTCATCCCAACTTTCATTTGGTCCACTTGCTGCATGGATTGACGGCACTTGGGCGGACTGCTCCTGGTTGCAAGATGTGGGCCACATATACGCCAGATTAGGGCCACGTATCAGCCAAATGTAGGTAAAACTGCCATATCTCTACCAGAACTGGACCACATCTGTTTTAGAACATGTGGGCTAAATAGGATTTTTAATATGTGGGCCACTGGTGGCTCAAATGTAGTCCACTGCCATATCTCTGCCAAACGTGGACCACATCTGTTATGGTACGGTATGTTATGTAGACCAAATGTATATTTTCAATATAAGGGCCACATTTGGCTCATGTGCAGTTTACCAGTGCTGACAGTGGCCCAGCAGTGCCATTTCTAAGCCAGAAGTGTCCGACATCTGTATGTTGTCTGGGATTCCACAAAGCAGAGTTTCTCCATGTAGTCAGGTAACTTAATCCCAAACTCAAACATGTCCAATGAGAAAAGAGCAGCATTGCTATTACACAGTCCTCAAATTTGGACTAATCTGGAATCTTTAGAAACCCTGCTTTCTGGAATGTACTCCTGATCCTAAATTAGTAATCATGCTTGATAAATATATAAAAAATTGTGATGGGTGTTTGCATCATTTCTTCTTTTAGCAATGTTTTTCTTGTGTCTTATTTAATCTCTTTAGGGTTGTAGATAAACTTCCACAAACTAAAGTCTAAGTACTTTGTCATTTGGAATTTCCTTTACAGTGCAAAACTCTTGTGATTTAAAACCTTACGTAAGTCACAGAGGAAGAACAGCAATGGCAAAAAGTTTTTTTTTTTTTCTGAGCTGGTCCACTTTTCTCATGTATATTAATGAAATCTTACTACACATCAATTTTCCATCCAAGTCAAACACATAAATCCAATGTAAAAGGGCATTTCCAGAACAGTTTAGTGGAAAACCACAAAAACTCTAAATAAAATTCATCTTAACTATTTAATTGAAATAATTAAAAGTGTTTACATAATGTTTATAGGGGTAGAAAATCCCCCCACATGCAGATTAATTTAGCACTCAACATCTGGGAAAACAGTAAAGCTTAACAGTGGCTCTGCTTTCGGGATCCTCCACTTCCACCCCTCTCTTTCCCCTATCATACTCACATAATCCTCCAGCCTGGAGGAGACCAAGAACTGCAACTTAGGTCTGTGAAAGATGCTCCATTCTTCAGCCTGAGAAATGATTCAGAGGAAACATGACAGGCCAGGAAATCCCATATGCTAGACAGGAGGTGATGCATGCAATCCACCTAAGCAGGACAGTGTGTGTGTGCAGTATGTGGGTAGGAAGAGTGTTGGGTTTCTAAAGATGGAGAGACAAGTGATGATCAGCAGTAGCTCAAAGAGAACTGAACTAAACTAAAGCAATAAGCCACCCAATGCATTCTAATGGTTTTACCTCAGTTAAGGGATGAAAGGCAGCCTTGAATGGCATATTATATTGCCAGAAAAAGGTGACATGCAGGTATAAACAGCATAAATATACCCTTAAAGCAAACATTCACTTTCTCAGACCAAAGGAACATAACTATATCTTTTAAAACTGAAAACTGCTTTTAAAAGCCTCACAGGGTAAGTGGGATATGTTCACCAAGTAAATGTACTGTAATGAATATGATTGAGGGTTAACACTGGGGCATCACCGTGGATTGGTGGTTGGCATGCTCACCTCTCAGTGTTGAGGTCTTGGGTCCCCATCTGGGTGGAGTTTCCATGTTCTCCCTGTGCCTGCGTGGGTTTCCTCCAGAACCTCTGTTTCCTCCCACAGTCCAAAAACATGGAGGTCAGGTGGATTGGGTATTCTAAACTGTCTGTGTGTGCACCCAGAAATGGATTGGTGCGCTGTGCTGGGTTTGGATAGTGTAATGCCCTGCCCTGTGCCCAGTGAAGGTGTAGGGGACTAACTGCGACCCTGATAGGGATTAAACGGGTGGGATAATGGATGGATGGATGGATGTGACTAAGCAGATGAGATTTTAGAACCAGAACTTTCCATTTAATAATACATTTATCTCACTACTCTACAGTTTTAGTATACTTGTAGAAAAATGGGCTTTGTATTGTTGTAATTTGGTCTTGTATTACTGCATTTATTCTTTTATAGCATTAAGAGCCTTGGATTAATGCCTCCCACAACTCAGCGGATTTTTGGAACACACTATTACTCCATTTACTGAGAGAAAAAATATTCTAGTTAAATTGCTCAGAACTTCCAGATTATTCACAGAAGCAAGGCAGCAATTGTAAAAGGGATCAATTTCTGAGCCATTATGCAGTCAGACTCTGGTCTCCATGTAGTTGCCAAAAATATGATAAACAAGGAAAAATAAGCTCTTCTACCCGCACATGTCTTTTAAAGTACTGTTAAGGATCCAGTTCTCAAGGACAGAAGATCCTCTGTATTTTTGTTTTCCCTAAACATGATGACCAGACTTTGTGAATAATGATCTCAGAGCTGGATCTGTTCACATCTTAGTGACATATGACTTTGTTCATTTTAGTGAACAGCATTTTGGCTGAGCAGAGCTCATCACCTGACAGCTGTTTTAGAGGTCAACTTAAGTAATATTCTACTCTTTATATGTATTTTTGTGTATTTGTTTCATGTCAGTTGCATGTTCTCCTCCTTTTTTCTTTGATTGGGAAATCTTTAGGGGAGTAAAAATGGAAAAAAGAAAAATGTGGCAGTATTTATTACTTAATGTGTTCTGACTTGACAAACCCCTAAGGTGTACTATATATTACCCAATGTTCATATATTAACTGTACTGCCACACCCACAAGGGGAAGTTTTGACACTAGAAAGGAAGAAAATGGTCTAAACATGATCAATTAAAACTTGCCAATACAATAAACTTGCTTGTCTTTGTCCTCAAAAAACCTTCATGGTCTAATAGCTGCATTAGTTAACTGGAATGCGAAAAGCTGAAAGTACTATTCCATTTGGTGGACATTTGCACTGAAAAGGAAATTAAATTCATGTAAAAATTGTAGAGTTGATGAGTAACTGCACAGTTATTGTAACTAGAGTGACCAAATCTGAGATGATGAAAAAGAGGACACCTCAGCGCAGGGGGTGGGGGTGGGGGGCATATAATATATCACATGTTTATATACAAAGACATTTCAAAAAAGTTGTACACTAGGGGAATATGGCTGATACTTTTATGAAAAATAGCTTTATTGGCTCTTAACAACAATAACATGCAGAAAAAGTACTGGTCTTAAAGGCTATTTGAACATATTTTAATATTTCAAATATGCAAAAACAAAAGTATACTTTTTTTGTTGGGGTTCTTTTAATTTCAAGTAATTTACTTACCGTTCTTCCAATCAAAATGTTGACTGAGCAGAAGGAAATATTTTCACTGATCCATGATTGCTGCTATCAGTAGACACACCACAGTAAGGAAAATCAAAGTGCTTCTAGAGCAAGGGTCGGCAACCTTTAACACTCAAAGAGCCATTTGGACCTGGTTTCCATGTAAAAGAAAACACTGGGAGCCGCAAATACTTTATGACATTTATAATGAAGATAATACTGTATATACTGTTTTTTTTTTTTTTTGCTTTTTAGTGCTTGAACATAAATGTTATTATTATTATTATTATTATTATTATTACTAAACAAGGGTTGAAACAATACCTCAAGAAACCTATTTACTAAAAATCATTTATGCAGTTTGTTGGCTTTCTTCAATCTATAAACCTATAACAAGCTCACTGTGTTTCACAGATATAGTTAATCTGTCATATTACACTCATTTGTTATGGACAGCTAACATGAAGATTGCAAAATGAAGACAGAGAGAGAAAATAGTGAAAGTCAAAGAAAACTACAGAAAATATTAAAAGTATGGGATGGTTTCAAGCTTAAAGATGTCACAAAATTTTGTTCAGTGTGTCTGTGGTAAAACCTAACTAGCTTAGCATAACTTCATGATGCTGATGCTTCAGTATCTCTGCAGAAAGAAAACATACAGCCTACATATCCAGTCCACAAAGTAACATTAATGTTTTACATTAAATAGTATGATTGCTATTTGAGATAAAGTTTAGATCATGCATGATTTGTAAAAAAAAAAAGTCTTTTCAGGCTAATGAAAACTACATTAAAAAAAAAGAATCAAATATGTAGTTATTTGTGTATCCACTCCATCATGCACTTGAACCTTTAAATACAACTACCGGTAAAATATTTTAAATATTAAATGATAATAAATCAACACTTGGTAGGTGAAACAGCTCTGAGTTCCATAATGTACACTGTAGTGGATACTGAAGTTATCATAACTTACTCTTCAGGAAAAAAATTGTATGATACAATTAAATACTTATTAGATGTTATATAGATGTTATATGCTTATTAGATGTTATATAGATGCAAATTTTATTTTCCCTATGCTTGTTTGTAGAGGGATTTTACAGATATCCCAGAAGTAGGGACAGTTTCTGTATTTCCATCAGTTGTTTTTGTTTAATATGTGTTTTATTGCACTTGGAGTTACCGTCACTACTAAAGTCTACTAAAGAGGCTGAAATACAATACTATATTACTATTTAAATACTATAAAATTAAAACCAATATATTTTGAAGATAATGACTTGTAAATAACTGTTTAGTGTAATGACCACTATGCCTGAAAAGGGTAATTATTGTTACATTTAACAGCAATTTAAAACATAAGACAAAAACCTGTATTATCTGCAAATGCTACCCTTGAATTAACTCTGATTAAGTGAATGATAGGTGAACATATTGTACACTGTACAGGAACTGGTTATTAATAAAGTGAAAAGCAGTTGCTGCATCCAAAAAAAGGCCAGCAAGCCTATGATGAAGAATCAAAACAAAAAAGAACAGAGATTATATAATTGGACATATTAGGGTGGAATGGCCATTGTCGTAATCTTGGTCTGAAGTGGAGGAGCACAACACATTTATTCCACTGGGCCTTTGTGACATTGCGGTCAAGAGGAGAAGACATCTTTAAACATGTGCAGAGGAAATACGCTTTTTACATAAACCATCTGTGTGGTAATATTCACCCACAAGAGCATAATCTCAGCCAAACACAAAGCCGCACACTTCAGTCATGGAGCAATGCATAGTGAACTCTGCACTGTGTAGAGCACAAGAATTTGACCTCAGGTTTTCTTTGTCAAAGTGCCAAGCCATTTGGCATTGAATCCCAAAAGTGACTCAACAAAGCCCCGCAAAGGACCTGCAGAGTTACTCTCTTCACTATTACAAGTCTACAAACATTACTGTTGTTTACTTTACTGTTTAAATTTAACTGGATGGATAATAACATAGTTGATTACATATGGAGTTACATAATGAACTACATTAGATTCAAATTCCATCCTGTGTCAACAGGTCTGAATCAAATCATAATTACAGTGGGGAAAAAAAGTATTTGGTCAGCCACTGATTGTGCAAGTTCTCCTACTTAGAAAGATGAGATAGGTCTGTAATTTTCATCATATGAACACTTCAACTATGAGAAACAAATGAGAAAAAAAAATCCAGAAAATCACATTGTATGATTTTTTAAAGAATTTATTTGTAAATTATGGTGGAAAATAAGTATTTGGTCAATAAACAACCAGCGAGAATTCTGGCTTTTACAGACATGTTAGTTCTTTTTTAAGAAGCCCTCCTATTCTGCACTAATTACTTGTATTAATTGTACCTGTTTGAACTTGTTATGTCTATAAAAGGCAACTGTCCACACTCTCAATCAATCACACTCCAAAGAGCTTTCTAAGGACAACAGGGACAAAATATTAGACCTACACAAGGCTGGGATGGGCTACAGGACAATAGGCAAGTAGGTTGGTGAGAAGGCAACAACTGTTGGCACAATTATTAGAAACTGGAATAAACACAAGATAACTGTCTGGGGCTCCATGCAAGATCTCACTTCATGGGGTAAGGATGATTCTGAGAAAGGTCAGGAGTCAGCCCCGAACTATACAGGAGGACATGATCAATGACCTGAAGAGAGCTGGGACCACAGTCTCAAAGAGAACCATTGGTAACACACTATGCCATAATGGCTCAAAATCATGCAGGGCATTCAAGGTCCCCCTGCTCATGCCAGCACATATCCAGATCCATTTCAAGTTCACTAATGACCAGAGGAGGCATGGGAGAATGTCATGTGGTCAGATGAGACCAAAATAGAGCTTTTTGGTACTCAAGTCCACTCGCCATGTTTGGAGGAAAATAATGCTGAGTTGCACCCCAAGAACATCATACTACTGTTAAGCATGGGGGTGGAAACACCATGCTTTGGGGCTGTTTTTCTGCAAAGAGGACAGCACGACTGGTCCGTGTTAAGGGAAGAATGAACGGGGCCATGTATCGTGAGATTGTAAGCCAAAACCTCCTTCCATCTGTAAGAGCACTGAACATGAAACGTGGCTGGGCCTTCCAGCATGAAAATGATCCTGAATACACTGCTCGGGCAGTGAAGGAGTGGCTCCGTAAAGGTCCTGGAGTGGCCTAGACAATTTGTGGAGGGAGCTGAAAGTTTGTGTTGCCCAGCAACAGCCCCAAAACATCACTGCTGTAGAAAAGATTTGCATGGAGGAATGAGCCAAAATACCAGCTACAGTGTGTGCAAACCTGGTGAACCTCTGTCATTGCCATGTTACAAAGTATTGAGTTAAACTTTTGTTATTGACCAAATACTTATTTTCCACCATAATTTACAAATAAATTCTTAAAAAATCCTACAATGTGATTTCCTGGATTTTTTTTCTCATTTCTCTCTTAGCTGTAGAGTACCTATGATGAAATGTACAGACCTCTCTCATCTTTCTAAGTAAGAGAACTTGCACTATCAGTGGCTGACCAAATCCTTTTTTCCCCACTGTAATTACCAAAAGAAGAACCAAAAAAGTTGCACATCTATCTATCTATCTATCTATCTATCTATCTATCTATCTATCTATCTATCTATCTATCTATCTATCTATCTATCTATCTATCATCAAGAAAATGGACAACCATGAGAGTTTTACTTCAGTATTTAGACGTTCTAGAGAACCATTAGACATGTACTTCAAATTTACTTCAATTTGTAGACTTTAAGAGAATTTAAAGGTGAAGCTTTGGAAATAACTGAAACTTATAATTTAGACATCATTTTGATATTACTGTAAGACTTAAGACCCTGATAGTAACATGTGCTACCCTGAACCTGGGCCACATCTGGCATTTACTAGTGGTTCACTTACCACATCGAATGCATTTTTATCCCATTAATTCACACCTGATGAACAGTAATAATAATAATAATAATAATAATAATAATAATAATAATAATAATAATAATAATAATAATATCTTTATATACAGTACATAAACAGACCCATTTAGCATAAAACACAAATAATAACATTCTGATGATTATAATAGTTGTTATGATAATTCTTCTTGTAATACAATTTAATAATGTATCTGTTTCTGTTAATGTAAATCTTGGTATTTTTCAGTAACTTTTGTCAAATGAATATGAACATTATGTATGTAACCTTAAATCACAAAAAGTTGGAAAATGCAATTAAAACACAGTGTTTCTTACATTTATTTTTATTTTTATTTCACTGCAGGCACTATGAATCCAAGATATTTAGTATTTTGTCTGTCAACTTCATTTTTTAATATACGTCCATTCCTGCAACATATTCCAATAAAAAGGGGATGGAACAATTTAGGGCTAATAATGAGGTATAAAATAAATCACAGACTGAGTCTTTGAGGATCAAAGATGGAGGTTGTAATTATTTATACACATTCACAATATTAAGAAAATTTTTTTTATTTAAACTTACAAACGTATTTTGTTGTCATATGCCAGAGCAGTTACACTTGTTATATATATATATATATATTTGGAGTTATGCCAAATTAAGGACTTAAAGTGGTTCTTGCTTTTTAAACTTCTAGAGTTGCTGATCACCCCAGCATGATCAAATCACATGACTGATTCAAAACCTTGCAGCATAAAAACATGTTGAGCATTGCTGTCAACTTCCTTCAAAGGTGCTGGCTTCAAACTCTGCGGTAGACTAATGTTTGATGCTGATCAATTACAAGCAGAACATTTGACATTTAAATTTGCTGAAAAAATCATATTTATGTGTTGGTCTTAAAGTAGTGTGATGGGAGCAGCAGAAGGCCTAAAAGGATACACACCTGATAACCCTCGAAGTGGACAAAAAATTAGCATTGCATCTACTTTTCATTGTAAATAGTTGTATGTAGCTTTATTGTATCTCAATTTTTACAATAATTGTGGTATATGGAAACAAAATTCTAATTAT
>BRDA01084033.1:0-24979 GCA_036984385.1 Crenuchus spilurus | reverse complement strand
ATTAGATGTTGGCACCTCCACATCATTGCATTCAGTTTTTATTCACAATTTGTTTAGTGTCCCAACTTTTTTGGAATCCAGTTTGTATATATATGGACAAGTTGAAAGAGGAATATGTCTCTAAATAATTGAATCAAGTGTTTACTTATGTAGGTAAAAGTAGATGTTTAACAACCTGTTAAAATACACCGGAATGCAGGAAATGGCTTCTAATTCATTGAAAATATTCTGGGCTAGACCCCCAGCCCCCCGCCACAGTGTTCCCGAAACAAACATTACAAACGCTTCTGTTTCTGACAGCAGTGTTTTATATATATATATATATATATATATATATATATATATATATATATATATATATATATATGGGTTTTATTCATCCTGTAGTACTTGGACTGTGAGACAAACACGTGAGCGCCCTCTAGTGGATTTTTTTTCAAAAACAACCTCAAACCAAATTTTTTCAGTCTCTCTCTCTCTCTTTCTCTCTCTCTCTCTCTCACGCACACACACACAACACTGTCCATTGTCATTTCAATAATTTAACACCTTAGCCCTGATTGTAAAAAGGCCTTAGTTTAATTTAGGTGAGCACTGGGCTACCTCACACCCTTTTCCAGCTCTGATGTTTCCAAATGTGCTCTCTCTCTCTCTCTCTCTCTCTCTCTCTCTCTCTCTCTGTGTATGTGAAGGGGTGGGGCTGGTCACAAGGCCTTGCATGTGCCTCTGTTGCTGCAGTGGGTTCTGAATCTTTTTTGCTGACGAAGCCCCTCGTCCTCCACAGCAGCACAACCACATGTTTATCCAGGAGTTTAAACTGCAGTAACTCACCATCATGAGTGTTAAGAGAGGTGAAAACACACTTCACATACTGATGACGTGTGTAGGGGGTGTGTCGAGAGTAGGGGTGTAGTAGGCGGTTGACCTTCACCTGTAAAACTATTTTCACCAGAAACAACAACAAAAAAACAGATTTACAGGTGCATAGTCAGGCCAAACAGACACTGACTGGGATATTCAAACTGTCAGGAAATAGTAACCTTTTCTTTTAGCTTTTGTGAGCTCCATACAGTGTTGTTGTTTCTTTGGACACATCATGACATTGACACAGTCTTATTTTCTTTGTAGTATTTCTGTTCAGTAGAAGATCCTAAATGAAATATGTTTGTGATGTAAAGAGATTTTGTAAGTGTTACATACAGGGGTCAAAGACTGACTAGGCCTACGCCCACCTACCCCTCCCCTCTATGGGTACTGTAGTGTATAAATGGACCCTGGGAGTGGGCAGCTACCAAGCCTGAGATGATACGAGGCACAGTTTGGCTAACAGCATGAGGGCACTGGGATTGCTCCTTTTCACTCTGCTGCTGCTGCTGACAACTGGCCAAGGTATAATATAACATGTTTGCAGTAAATGAACAGCTCCTGGGTCCGTTTAGAGTAGTTACCATTAAAAAAAAACACCTACAGAGGAATGATGCTGTCTTTGAGCAATTGTGCTATTTCTGGCTATTAAGAGCTTCTTTGTTATGTGTTCCAGCAAATGATATAGACATACAAGGTTGGACATGTGGCTATCGGGGGCTCTGCAGAAAGCACTGCTTTGCCCAAGAATACATGGTGGGCTACCATGGCTGTCCTCGCAGATACAGGTACCCGATACTAATGTATGATTAGAGTTACATTAGATTTGCTCAACAGATACCTATAATCAAAGTAGAGTGTATTTTTTATAATAATCTTACCATTAAGATGTTAAATTAGCTATAAATGAATGAAACAGTTACACATTCTCTTAATATCTCATTTGCAGATGCTGTGCTTTGCGATTTTAACCTGATGGAATGGGTTCCTGCAAGAGAAATCTTTAATCTCCTGTTATACAGAATGCTGTGTTGATTTACAAAACCTTTCTTTTTACCTTCAGTTGACATGTACCTTATTCATGTTGTAATGAAAATGTATCTTTTTCTCAGCTTATACATGTGCTGTGAACTGTATCTTACAGACTGTATACAGTGCCTAAATATATTGTTTGATAGGTTTAAAGAGGTGTGAGGAAAAGGTGAAAACACTTGCATTTGACTGTAATTGGATGACCACAGTCAAAGCAGCTCAGCTCGTGCCCTGCATTGTGTACATGCAGGACACTAACAAAGCTGACTGACTCACATATGCTTTCACTGCAGAGCCACTGACCCAATAGACCAAACTCAAGTTTAGCCTCTACTAACACAGTCATGATGTAACTGTAACACTGAGATAATATTGAAATAAAAAATGGGAGATTGACAAACATGGCCTTGCTCCGAGCACTTTTTAAAAGTTTCATGTTTTCATAAGTTTCATAGAAGTGCAGAAGTAAACACTTTTTTTTGTCTTTGTTGAATTTAAAGCTTTGCACTGGTGCCACAAAGGGTTCAAGTAGATCCACGGAATAACCATGCATATTGAGCGGAGTTTCCATGTTCTCCCTGTGTCTGCATGGGTTTCCTCCGGGGACTCCAGTTTCCTCCCACAGTACAAAAACATGGTAGTCAGGTGAATTGGCTACTCTAAAAATTACCCTGGTGTGTGTATGAATATGCATGTCTGTGTATGTCCAGATATGGGTACCTGTCCTGGGTGATCCTCCTAGTGCTCGATGCAGTCCTCCATGTGGACGGTCACTTTCGGTTGAGAGTACGCTGTGCACAACTGGCTGCCATTTCTAGCCTGTGTGTGTGGTTGAGTGTGTGTAAATGGAGTATGTCGATTGTAAAGTGTCCTTTGGTATCAAGAAAGGCACTATGTAAGTATAATGTTCATAATAATAATTGTCACTGTCAGAAGAAGTAGGAAAAAAATGTGTAGAAAAAACTTTTTTGTGTATCTGTATATTTTACATCATTTGAAAACACCCACTGCCCTATATATTGTATTTTCATGTTGAATAGATCAACAGCAAAACGTTACTTGAAAACAAATACTGCAATATTAACTCAATTCATGATTGGAAATTACTAAATTCATAATGATTCAATTCACACTGGCTTAATTCATGACTTAATTCAAGATGCAAGACTTAATGATAGATGGCTTAATTCATAATAAATAATTACATAATTCATGATGGATGATGACGTACTTCATAATAGATTGCCACGTCTTGAGATGCCCCACCCATCATTGTTTCCACCTGTCGCTTATTATGTCTCCCTTATTTATACCCTTCTGTGCTTCAGGCTAGCTGCCAGTGGTTTTGTCTTTATAGTCTTCAGTTTGTTTGGTGTCTTGGGTTATCTGTTCATTTTGTTCTAGTAGTCATTCTTGTTATTTTGTGAGCTTGTGTGTCATTGAGCACTTTATTAAATCATTTTTCACCTTTATCTGCACATATGTCTGCCACCATTCCTCTCAGCCAGCCAGTCTGACATAATAAATAAATTAATTACAGATGACTTAATTTATGATAGATGACTTAAGGATGAATGATTCATAATAAATAATGATTCATTTCATACTGGATGATTACATTTGAACTGATAATTATTTAAATCATAGTGGTTCATGGATTAAACTGATTGGTACTGACTTAATTGGTTGACAAAGTACACAACATAAAGGAATTATTATTTTTAAGAGTGCAGCACAGGGGTCACCAGTCCTCCATTATAACGGCAGGTTTTTATTGCAACCAAGCAGAGCACACCTCAAATATGTCTAACCTACTGATGACTGAGAGCAACTCATTAAAATGACCCATTTATGCAGCAAATGCCATTTTTTTATGATCTCATTCATAGAACAGGCTGACCTAATCGGGGTTCATTTTAATTAGTGTGGAGATATTAAATCCCTTATTAGATTAGCTTGAACCAGCTGTAGTGACTGACGTGAGTGATTTTGTCATTTGTTTGGTGCCATTTCGGCTGTCATACAAAAACAACAGAAATAATGTTTTATATAACTGTATTATATCACGGCTCTGGAAAATGTTGAGAAAACTGCAAATAATTACATCTTACAATAAAACTACAGGAAATAGCATTATTTCTGGAGTGAGTAATCATTAATTCCTACATGTAATAAACCAGAAGTCATCAGTACTGTATTAAAACCACCTGAGAAAATTATATTTACACATATTTAAGGAAAAATTAGAATAAATAATAATTATGACTAATCATGTTGTACTACTTATTAAAGACATCAGAGCTGTGAGGCAGGAGGACAGCTGGAATAAGTTTATAATGGGTGATGATCATCACCAGACTTTGGGTGTAAAACACTGTAACTACATTAGATGGCATAATTAACTGAACATCCATTCTCTATAATGCAGTCAAGGTTTCACCTTGAAATTATACTACTATTGTATTCATTACAGGTAAAGTGACATCTCAAGCCTTTTTTGTTTTACTCTTGCTCAGTATTGATCATAGCTCATGAAAATCAGAAATCCAGAACCTCAAACAAAAAATTATTAGAATATTTAATATCAGTATCAATGTTTTTTTAAAGGCTAGAAATGTCACGTAATGAATATAAAATACAAAAGTTTACCTTTTTAAAATTAAATTATGAACAAATCAACTTTAATATTCTCATTTTTGGAATTCGCAAAAGTATTTATACATTTTTAAAGAAGAAAAACATTTACAAATGGTAAAAGACAAAAGGGTGAAAGAACACCAATAACACATTTACAAATGCCTTTGCAACTTTATTTTAAGCCTTTTTCTTGAAGAACAGGCACATACAATAAGGATTGCTAAAGCTGAAAAATTACTGACAAAAACCTGCAAATACTCTGAAGTGTTCAGCTGAATTTTGACCATACAAAGAAACTTTATCCAGGTGTACAATTCCAAACATTACAAAATAAATAAAATACTTCAAAAATTGTGTTCTTGTGAATAAATTGTCAGAACTGGAAACACAAAACTCATAAGCATGCGCTCCTGATCCTGAGTAACTAACCAACAGTATTCCATTTTTATGCTTTCTGAGTGAGGATTCAGACAAGACATTGGTTTTAAGAACAAAAAAACAATATGTTTGCTCTGGACTAAAGTACAAAAATTCTTTAAAGAATTACTTAATAAAGCAATTTAGTCCAGACTAGACTTTATCTGAGAAAAGGCAACTTCCCAAGATCTTTAACGAGGGCACAGACCCTTTGAATGGATAGTTCATTATTACTATTTGCGCTTTAAAGCCAATAGAAACAAAAACAGCTAAATGTATAAAGCATCCACCTGCAACGGTTAGACTGAGTAACCATACTTATTAAGGCCCACATCTAAATATACAGTCTCTTACGTGTAGAAATTGGAAGGGAAAATTTTGACATTCACTCATTTTTAGCTAGACATTCACATTTTTTTTAAAGGCGTGGAGTCATAAGCAGGAAATTTGGAAAGGAAAGAGAAATTCAGCAGACCACTCTATCTCACTGTAATGCAGGTGTATTATACACGAAGATGCTTGAAAATAGACAAACTGTCTATGCACATTAAACATAGAAGTCACAGAGTAACAAAGAAAGCAATTTTTGGCCAAAGTCAATTGTTTAAGTTTATGCACCATATTCAGCACTGCATCAAATCTATGGGTCATCCCTATGCATTAGTGCCAGGCCAAACTTTGGCAAGGAACCACTGTAACCGTCGTGCTTTAACTTCACACAGAATGTTAGACATTTATTCAAACCAAACATTTATATATAAAAAAGTGATGCTTATTGAAAACAAAACTGAATAAACAAGCAACAAAAATACCATGAAGATCTTTTATGCAATTTCAAAGCTGAAGGCTAACCTCTCAAACTGACATGCCTGAAAATGTGATTCTACACCCCAGTACAGGCTGCATCAGTATGCTGGGGGTCATGTCATTGCTGGTACACTCACGTTTCCAAACAGCTTTACTTTGTTTTCTTCTCCGTTGTCAATGCGTCATGAAGCTCTGTAACGCTCTTTTCATAATGGTCCATCACCAATGTTCCGTTTTCATCAAAGAACGCTCCGACTGACTTTGTGAACTCAGCGTCCCTCAACTGCTTTGTTTTTCCGTCTATAAAGGAGACTTTCAGTGTGTACTGGTCATCAAACCTACAGAAGACATTTGACAAGTTAGAGCAGTGGTTCTTGCACGCGGATACAGAAAATTGGATACAATTTTCATGAAATTTTCAAAAAATCATGACACATCCTGGACTCACTGACTATTAGTACAAAGGAGCTGCAGCAAATGCCTGCCCCCCTTTGAAATGTAAGCGGTTGGATTATTAAAACGCAAACAATCAAACACACTTTCATTTCAAATCCACCAATCAGAGAGCAGTATTCTAAACCAACATGACGTCAGTGCTGTAAACCTCTGCACATGCATTAGCACATTCGCTCTAATTTCTGTTGTCAAGTGCTTGCGAGTTCAGCTGTTATCCATCTAAACACTTATCCATTAATAACGGTCTTTTTAAAGACTAACCCCACAAAAATGTTTTTATAAAGACTTCCTATCTCAGCCCTAGATAGTTATTTTTAACTGCTAGGCATGTAGTTAGCTGTTTAGCCTGCATTTTCACTGTGTTACAACACAACTACCACACACATCTAAGTCCTGACTCTGATCTGAGCCCCAGATACTAGTCTCACACGCACCTACCCACATGTCGCGCTACACACACACACACACACACACACACACACACACACACAATTAAATCAAACTTTATTAAAATCAACAGAAAAAAAACATCCAAATTATTTCACAAACAAAAGTGGAGAAATTACTCTTACACCTAGTAATAATAATAACAGTAATAAAACATAAGCAAAAGGTTGAGAATCCCTTTGTTAGCGTATATGTATAAATGATGGTAACATGCAAGTTTCTTCTGGAAAAGGGAGAATCAATAAAGAAATACCTTTTAAGACTGGACGAAAGTTGCCAGGTGTGGTCAGGGTCCATTCCAGCGGGGTCCTTTTGAACGGCCACGAGAAAGATGTTTTTCTCTTTGTAGGAGGTATACAAGGTTAGGATGCCCATCATTATAAAATATGTAGGATTTAATTAAGGAAACAATACCTGAATAAAAGAGGCTCTGAAACTGGTGATGTTTACATGGTTAAATAATCCAGTTTTACATACAGAAAACAATGAGAAATAAATACAAAAGACTAATGAAATGGATAAATGAACATTTAACATCACTCTTACAGGTTTACGCTGTTTTCGAGTGTGCTGGTGTGGTCCAGTCGTAGCCTTTGTTTTGTACACCTGTTCTAGGGGCTCTTGGCCGCTATTTGTTTTCACACCTGTTATCAGGCAGCAGCACTGCGCTCCGTCACTTTAGTATGATGTGTTTTACTTTGTTTTGAGCGTTATCAATGAAAAACAAAGCTAGAATAAATGATGAACGCGGAGGTGGAAGCTTTGTTTTCGCAAAATAAGCAGCGAGTCTTTGGGCCACGGTGGCAAAAACCCAGCAGATGAACAATAACTGTAACAAAATTTCCAGGAAAAAAAAAAAAAAGATAACTAAATTGTATGATAACCAGGGCAAATGATAACTGAGGTTTCACTGTACAACTTTTCATTGCAGGTTTTGACATGCAATCTATTTTCTTCAAGAGAAATACATTTTAACATTCCACCAAAAAAGGAACATATGCTGCCAATCCAGGTTTCTTTTACAATGTAAAGGATATGAAATGACACAACATGCCAGGACAGGTTTGGACTCTGGGAAGGGGTGCAGATAGTCCCAAATTAAAGCTACAATAGCAAAAAGGCAGGACACTGTGCAAATGAAGAGACGTCCATCTACAAGGTTGAAGTTCTCAACATACCCAAACTTTTCAATGAGTACCTGGCATCAGGAAAGAAAGGTAGTTAGTGGAATTGTGAAATAAGAGCAATTAAATAAAATTAAAAAAAAAGTTAAGTACCTTCTTTGCCGCATCATCAAGAGAATTCTTCACAGCTGCACCATCCCATTTGTCAATCTTCACAGGTTTTTCATCAATCCTCCACTGAAAACAAAGATAATTTCACACAACCAGGGAAGCCAGTTTTCTGCTTTTTTTAAAATTCAGCATCTATAATACATAGGGATGCACCCAATATTCAGCAACCAAAATCATTTGCTTGAAAATAGCAAAAACATCACTTTTGATGTTCGACCAAGTAAGTGCAAAAACAAAACAACTAATTTATATTGAACAGTTGAACAAGTGTTTTAATGACCCTGTTACCTTTTTGTAGTTCTTGGCCATAGAGTGAAACATAACACCAGGAAGAGTAAAGACAAAAACAGAGCTGTTGTATTTAACATGCATTACAGAGAGGGAGACAGAGAGCTCTCACACTGTCCCTCTCTCTGTGTGTGCCTTGTTGTGATTTTATCATGGGGAAGAGTGTTCTCTTTAAGAAGCCTCACTTTTCTCATCCTCTTAGGTCTCTTCTCGTCCACACAAAGTTCTCCAAGGTAGTGTATGGAGTCGA
This sequence comes from Crenuchus spilurus, assembly GCA_036984385.1. NCBI lineage: Eukaryota > Metazoa > Chordata > Actinopteri > Characiformes > Crenuchidae > Crenuchus > Crenuchus spilurus. The sequence goes on along the minus strand of BRDA01084033.1, from coordinate 16,486 downwards.
AGATTTTCCATGCAAACCAAGTAGATTATTGAGTGACTTTTCAAAAGTATACAATATATACTATAGTCAATATTACTGTTTTGCAATTTATAAAGGTTTGTTTTGGTGGATCTGTTTGTTAAGACACTAAATACAGCTAGTAGAAAAAAAACAAAAAACTATATTTTCCAAAGCAAAACATCTGTCTAGAAAATCACAGATGTGTGTTTATGAGATTAGTTTTAAGAAAAGTAGGCAATTAAGAATGTATTTTTTCTCAGGGGACAAAGATGAAAGCTCCCTGAAGAGGGGTAATTATTTTATTGCAATAATGAAGACAATTATATCAATTGGTATAAATACTATTTTACAACTATGGCTGCAATGAAAACACTGAAATGTATATAAAATGAAATATGTGCTACTTTATTTATTTGTTTTAATGCTGGCAATGTTTGAACAGTAATAATTTACTCAAAATGAAATATTTGAAATAATTTGAGAATCTGGATTTCTTAGTCAACAGCAAAACAAAAAAGGTTTAACATGTCACTTCACACGTAATGAATATAAAATATGATGGATTCTTTTTTTAAATTAAATTATGAACAATAATTCAAAGATTTGATGTGGCACTGCAGACGTATGGTTTACCATATGGCAGCATTATCAAACGCACCAACAGCTTTAGAAAACAGTAGTTAATGTCAAGTCGTATTGTCAGTTATCAAATTGACAGGCATGAATAAACGTACACTGTGTTTATTAGTACAATGAATTTATAAGTAAACTCACATCAGTCTGCTATAAATTGAGTAAAAGGCAGATTAGTGTGTGTGAATTTTAAAGACGCATAAAACAAGCACCCAATGACCACTAATTTAAAAAATATAATGTCTCACTATCTGGACTTTCTCATATAATTTAATCACTTTAGATTTGTTGAGTTTCTGGGTTTCTTTATTTCGGGTAATGTTTGGTTTTCAGTAGAGTCAGAAGAGGAAATCCGCACAGAAATAATCAAAACTAACGGTGAAAGTAAATGGCAATAATAAAGATGTTATTTTTTTTTATTCTTACAGATTTCATGCTGTTGATTCAGATTCTCCAGTATAAGCACTGAAAACTGAGCCCGCATGTGATTATTATTTTTAAATGACATTTAAGAAGCTGAAATGAAAAATCATTGCTAGAAACCATTTTTGTGTCCAATCTCTGATTGAGGGTGCAGTGAGACACACAAATGAGCAGTTTAAAGTGTCTGAGAGCGCCGCGGTATCTTCAAGTGTCCGGGCTAAGCAGTCCGTTAGCTTTAGCCGTTAGCCAGCAGAAGTCTAGTTAAACTTACTGCGCTGTCACCACCAAAACAAACAAGTCGTCATGTTTGCTTTGGAAAGACAAATATCTCCGTACTAATGTAAACATTGCATTGCGCTTAAACTGAACATTATAATACAAAAATCTTACTTTTTCCAACAACCCATTTTTCCCATTCTTCGCAGCCATCTTTCCTTCCTAGTCTCATTTGCTGTGACCTGGCTCACGTTGATTGGACGCTCAGACCCTACGCGACCGAGCAGAGGACCCGAGAGTGACCGCGCTGCCTGTATTCATCATTTCAAATGATTTTATGATTACACACATAACTAAAAATAAAGTGTACATATGTGGTATTATTGTCCATGTAGAAATAGTCATTTCGTCGTACCTCATTTTCTGCATTATGTGTGTGTGTTTTGTCATTTGAATGTAACGACTTAATTTAATTATTAATACAAAATCAATTTCGACCATACAGTGGATTACTATATCATAAACATTTTACGTTCATAAAACATGTAAAGCTATAAGTGAACTTCGGACTGTACAAAATACAGTAATGTAAATAAAAATGTCAATTTTCAAGCATGTCCACGTCATATTCCCATTATATCAAACAGCGGTGCTGAACACTAGGGGGTGCTTTGAGTAAGTGCTCTTTGAATAGGCGTGAATGGAGCTAAACCGCTAAAAACGTTGATGACAATTGTTTCTACTTTTTATCCGCAACGTTTTAGACATTTTAGAAAGTATACAAATATGTAACATAAAAAGTAAATGAATACTAGCCAGTTTCGCTGTATTATTTTAAAAACATACGGTTTTGTGCAGTAAAACGTTAGCATTTCGGCTACTGAATGCTGATTGGTTAGCTCACTGGCTGAGCAGGACAATTCGCTCTGGGGGTTGTAGTAAAGTCTTTAAACGGGTGTTTAAAATAGGATAGCACTGTTTAATGATTTTATGTGGTTCTGTTTTGTGAAGAGTGCATTAGTGTGTATTAAAAAGATTAATGATTTTTTTTTTACGAAATGACACTTATCACTAAAGCTCCGTAGGACCCTATTCATTTTGGACTTCTTCTTGAGTGCCCTCTAGTGTCTGACCAACGGGAAGACGTGGCAGTTCACAACATCGAGATTCTCTGGTTAACCTGCAACCTTTCGCACCTTTAAAAAGCATCCATCAGACTAAAAGACATTAATGTGTAGGGTTGATGCCTGTTTATGTGGCTGGTATGCTGAGATGACGAATCTTAACTAAGCCTAAATATCTAAAATTGATATTTTATTCAAAGGAATTTTGAATTTCTATTGGGCCATTCATCATGAAATAATGTAAAGAGCATCTGCTGAGTTCAAATTGATTGAATTGCCAACTAGCTGTTGGCAACAGACATGTAACATCCAGACATACATAAAATCAGCTGAACCCCTGTAAAAGAAAATAAAAATTATCCTTCGAGGCACACAGAGAGCACTGAAGAAGAAGGCTGCTGGCCAGTATGAAAATTGTGTTTTTATTTTTTCCTTTATTCATCTTGTTTAAATGAATAAAATGGTAAGACAGCATCTTAGTTTGCTTTAATAATCCATTTCATTCACTGAAAACTGATAGTGGATACATGGAAATTTCATTGTGTGAAAATACATTGTAAAAAGATTTAAACGTCAACCAAACCAGATTACAAAATAATATAGCTAGTTAATCTATATTATTTTAATGATCAAATTCATAAGAAATGCTGAATTATTTGGTGGAATTATGTTTGTATGGTATTTCTGAGCAAATTAACAAAAGAAAAAAAAATAGGCAAACAAATTGGAAAATAATATCGTTTGTATTTATATGCTACATTTCTTTCTTGCATGTAATTTAGGAACAACAATGCAGGTTAATAGTGTTTAGCTGAACTGAAAGCACACAATCCTGAGGCTTAAAAGGCCATACGATTCAAATAGTATTTACAAAAATAAACAATGGGTGCATCTGGACCCATTATTCACATGGTACTCAAAGCACACAACATCCTCTGAATGCAATGTAACAAATGCCAAAAATATCAAATACTTTTAACAGCTAAAGACAAGCCAAGCCACACCAGGCCAATCTTTCACTTCCTGTGCACACATCTGCATCTTAATCTGCTAGAAACTCAAGTTTCCTTAATAGCATTATTAACAGTATTAATAACAGTATTATTTCCTTAACAGTAGTATTTACTGTTATACAGTACTGACTAGAAATCTAGAATGTCTAATGGTATATTTTGTGTAGAGATATAATACAGAAAATAAATTCTTTAAATTATGATGGGGTAAGAAACTGGGTAAAATGATCTGCAATTTTGGCACATAAAAAAATGTCATGAAGACAACAATTTTAGGAACAGTCTACAGTGATGAGTAGTAAGCACTGCTCACATGTATAGTCATACACCAAAGAAAATGGAATATCATGTAGATCATTTCTGTTCAGGATTTCATTCAAAAACGTAATCTCACAAGTTTTATAGTCATTATACATGAAAGTGATATTTCAAACTTTTTTTCGTTTTACTGTTGATCAGTATGCGGTGGCAGAGTAATATCATGGTCAGCAAACCATTTGGTAGTAGTTTTACCACTGTGCTAATCCTGCTGGTAAAGGAAATCAGGATTGCTTGGGAGCAGAAGGAAGTCCTCTAAAATCTGCTGGTAGACAGTTGTGTAGACTTTGGACTTTTGGACAACCAGCAGCAGATAACATGGCTCCCCAAACTATCACAGGCTGCAGACAGCTTGGATTGTGTGTCCTATCTTCCTACAGACTCTAGCAGCTGATTTACAAATGAAATGTAAAACTGATTTTCATCTGAAAAGAGGACTTTAGACTATTGATCAACAGTCCAGTTCTTTTCAGTCCAGGTAAGATGCTTCTGATGTTGTCTCTGGTTCAGGAGTGTTGATATTAGGAATGGGACAGTTGTAGCTCTGAGAGATACGCAGTATTTATACTGTTTATTCTCATTTACTCAAACTTGAATTTAAATATTTTAATAATTTGAGATTCTAAATTTCAGAGTAATAAGATTCTGAATTTTCTTGAGTAATAAGCCAAACTGTCAACAGTAAACCAAAAAGTCTTCAAATGCCTCTTTAAATGAAATGAAAATAAAATATGATAGTTTATCTTTTTGAATTAAATTCTGAACAAAAATGAACATATTCACAATACTCTTATTATTTGATGCATATCTAGTGCAAGTAAAATTCAAAAGATGCTGTAAAAACTGTTTACAATAAGCACTTTCCAAAATAGTAATTTGTAGTGAATAATATAACAGAAGAAAGAATAAAGAGAAGCATTTTACATAATATGTGCAAACACTGCACAACACAGAGGAAACACAAATATGAATGAAGTAAAACTTCATACCAGAAAAAATCTCTTAAAGCAACAAAACTATTTAAAAATAAAAAGATAATAAATGAGGCCAGTTGGGTAATATACATAAAGCTTTTATAGTGCTATCCAAATGTGGATGAAAGCACTGCATGAGTCTGCTGGCACAGTATCGTTGACATCATACGTACTGAGCACTTAAGTATGTTTTGTTAATACAAACAGAAAAGAGATAATTGTGTTAAAAAGTCATGTTTAGTCTTTCTATATTACCACTTTTCTGGATTTTATTAAAAACAGATTTAGTAATAACACATTGCATACATGTAGGTTGTTTCTTGTATTTCTCTTCAGATACCTTAATCATTTAAAATAACAGTCTATTGGGGCAAGAATCTTTCAGCTAATTTTAGATAATATGTAAAAAGCAAAACGCACTGCTCAGAAAAAGTTAGGGATATTTGGCTTTTGGGTGAAATTTCAGGATGAACTTAATGCCAAGTTCACACTACACAACCTTTTTGAGTCGTCGGTTGTTGTGCTGTTCACACTACATGACTGGTTGAGATGTAATTGCGAGTCTTTCGGTTCTTGTGGCTTTCACACTACATGAATGGTCGGCGACACAAGGTCACAAACTCCACAATTTTTCATCGCAGTCTAACCTGGATGTTCTGCAAAACAGGCATTGTCACGAGAACAGAACAGTACAGATGGCTATGAGTGTGCAGTACAATTACATAAACACTGTCACCAGCTTTATTTCATCTGTCCATTGCATTGATCATAGATATAACCAATCACATTATTATTATCGAACACGTGGTTCTCTCTCTATGCGATCCCATTGGTTGTATGTAGTTACTGCTGTTGACAGCGTCGCCGACTGGGTCTCAGATATTCAGCATGTCAAATATTTCGCAGACGTCTACAAAAATCTACAAAAAACTGGTCGGCAACTGGAAAACTGGGCTAAAATCGTGTAGTGTGAACTAGGCATAAAATGCGTTCCAACCTCTACAGTTGGACATCTTTTGGCCACATCCCACATTGAAGACCGCTTCATTGTGAATGGATGATGAATGCCACACAACTCCATGCACATTTAAGGGAGGCCAGTGACCCAATTGTCACATCAGACCATTAAAAAATTCAGCAGGGTCTGCATCGACCTGCAAGGGTACCTGACCACACCACCAGGCACAGGCTTCATCATCTTGCATGGGTCAGGGAGCATTTACACTGGATGAGGGACCGGTGGGCCTCAGTGCTGTTCACTGATGAAAGTCTATTCACATTGAGCAGAAATGATGGCTGCCAATGATGCTGGAGACGTGAAGGAGAGTGCTATGCATCAGCCACTGATGTCACCAGATGGGCCTTTGGTGGTGGTGATGTTATTGTGTCTAGTCAATACAGAACTTCCCTACACTTTGCGAATGGTACAGTGACAAGCCCATAGTACTTGAATAACATTATTAATTCAGTCATTGTGCCTCTGCATGAACAACACAGACCTAATTTCAACTTCATGGACAACAATGCTCCAGTTCATTGAGGTCACATCATTAGGGAACGGCTGCTGGATACTAGGGTACCTCAAATGGAGTGGCCTACACTTTCTCCAGACCTGAATCCCATAGAAAACCTATGGGATCAGTCGAATCGCTGTGTAGGGGCTTGTAACTCTGTACCCCAAAACCTCAATGACCTGAGGGCCGCCCTTCAAGAAGAGTGTGATGTCATGCCTCAGCAGACAGTAAGTTGACTTGTGAAAAGCATGAGACATCGTTGTCAAGCTGTAATTGATGCTGAAGGTCACATGACATGTTACTGAGACATTGGTATTTTTTGTTGGGGTTTACCCACCACTCTTGTTGGCTTTTGTTTTAATAAATTGTTTGAGATAAGTAAATCACCACTGCATGGTTCTAATTAAATGTTCTACTTTCATGATATCACTGTAGCGTGAACTTTATAAGTTTTCCATAAATTTCACCTGAAAGCCAAATAACCTTAACTTTTTGTTAGTGTATGTTTAGGGCAAAGGGTTCCGATATGTTGGCATAATAAAAAAACAACAATTATGACTAATTTAATTTAACATGCAATTTTAAGGGATAAAAATGAAAGAAGAAGCATTGTTGTCTCCAGACAAAGACTGTTCCAGGATGCATAATTGTTTTTCTGGTCAAATATCAGTTTCTCTCAAATCGCTTTTGTTCATCTTGATTTAAGACTTACAATTGAAGTGTTTGAGTCTTCCAGAATTTCTTCCTGATCTACGTGGTTTATGCACTGCTATACCATCCACGGACACCCAGGACCGTAGAGAATATTTATCAGAACTTGTTTTATGTCTTTCTATTATCTGGCATTCTTTGTCATATTGTCTTTGCAGCTTTAGTGCCAGATCTCTGTCCCTTCTTTCTTGATGCATCTGTTTATCATAGAAATCACTCTCTGCATGCTGTGTTTCACAGAGATCGCAGCTATCTGTCCTGGATATTTTTATCTTCCCAGTCAATTCTAAATGTTTGGTTTTCTGGCTCCTCTTCTTGCCCCTTCTTGAGGTAGGTCTGTTGGGTTCATAACTCCTGACTGCAGACTCATTCTTTAAGTCCTGAAGGTCTTCAGTACCCTGATTACAATGACTTAATCCAGCATAATTCTCAGTCATGGGCGATTTAAAGTTCTCAACCTGTTCTGAAGGTGGACAACGTTTATCATAAACACTGTATGACTTGCGACTACCAGAACTCTCAGGTGATAGCAAAGCTGGGACTGCATTTACTGTCAAAAGTGTGTCTCCCTCCTTGCTACAGTGGTCAAAAATCAACCTCCGCTTATTACTCAGTGAAGATTTTTCCTTCTTCTTTCCATAAACATCTGTATTTGGCTTGCAAGCGCACTGCAGACCTAGCAAGCTCTTCTCCACTGGAACACAATTACAAGGCCTGCTCACTGTTTCTTCTGCAGAGGTCTGCTTGACCGGTAGATCGTCAGCAACTGGACTAGTGATTGTACCTTTGGACATCACCTTCACACACTGCCGATCTACCTCAATCTGCTTCCACTTCTGTAGGATGGTGGGGCTGGCTTCATAACTGGTGGTTTTCTGGAGACTTTGGGTCAAGTTTCTAGGAGTGGACTTGACAATAGTGGGTTCCATTAGCCGCCCATCTGGCAGCCTCTTCGGAGGGGTGCATGGTGAGCAGACGATGGGCTTGAAGTGGTTCAGCTCTTCTGAGATGCTGTCATTGCTCTCTGGGCTGATAGATCTCTCTGGTTTCGTGTGAGGCACTAGAGAGGTAGGAGGAGATGCCAAGATGGAGCGCCAGTGATGCCTCTTGTCAAGAGGAAGAACAGGAGCTGAGAAGGAACGACTGTTCTCAGAGGAGAGGAGAATTCCCGCATTGAAACTATGAGTGACACCAGCCTACAGTAAAGAGACAGACAGCATGTGAGATATATATTTGGAGTGTTCTGCATAATGTGACATGTTTTTTACATTGTGTTAGAATTGCATGACTTGACTAATGAAAACGCTAAGAAAATGAACATCTCTTTACATTAACTTACAATGAAAGTAAAATTTATTTTTGCCTTCACATGTAAAGATAACCACTTTAGAAACTTTGGACAGAATATACACAGTCATATGATCTGTTTAGAAGTAACTGCCTGGGACATCACAGATGCCACATGACAGATTGCTGCATGTATACGAAATAATCATCATGAGCAAAGGATGCAATTATAACTGATGTCCAAAGGGGCATGATAATGTGATACTGAGCAAAGGGTGGCAACCTCTCTGAAGCTGCTAACTTTGTGGGATGTCTAGAGCCACATAGTGAAAATACGAGTGCCTCCCAACGGAATAACAGTGGTGACCCACAGGTCACTGATACCAGAGGGGAACGACAACTCCAGAGAATGATACAGAGAAATCAACACGCCACAGTGACCCAGTTAACTTTTATAATGAACACAGGAGTAATGAGGAAAGTGTCAGGGATCACTATTCAGTGAACAAGTATACATTTGGGAATACAAAGCAGAAGCAGGGTTAAGGTAACAATGTTAATCACTGCCTCCAGTGTGCATGGGAGAACCATCTCAAAGAGACAACTGTGGGCCACAGGTAGTGTGGTGGTGGCAGTGTAGGTTTTACTGGCATGATCTTGGACCACTAATACCTGAGTCTGAATGGCAGCAAGTACTTTGGCAATCCTAGCAGACCATGTGCACCCATACATGTTGCCATTTTTCCCTGATAGTAATAGTACGTATAAACAGGATAATGCCCCACCTCACTGCACAAGGGTGGTGCAGGAGTTGTTTCAGAAGCACAGAAGTGAATTTGGTGTCCTTCCTGGCCTACTAACTCACCCCGTCACAATACATGCCACGACATCAAACTAAGGGTAGATGTTCCCACATAAGGTCCACCTATAAGGCTATAATATTCTGACATTACATTACATGTACCATACATAGATGCTTGAAAGTTTGTGAAAATTGTAAAATTTTGTACATTTCTGCATAAATTTGACCCAAAAGTCCTAAAAGTATATACAGAATACAAAATCAAACAAGTCAGACAAAAATATTAGACTTGATTTTTCATAAAAATATCCAATATCACATGTCTGTGAGTGGCCAAAGTATGGGGACATCAGCTTTTAAGTATCTGTTGCAAACTCTTGTTCAGTAATAACTGCACAACAACCATTTAGAGTAATTGTCAATCAGTGCTGGACGTCAGTCTGGAGGGATCTATGAGCTGTTTGCTTCAGGTCCATCCACAACATTTATATTAGATTAAGGTCAGGACTTTGACTTGGGTCTTAACCCTTCTTTGGTAGAACAACTTGTGTGCTTACAGCCACTGTCTTGAGATTCAGCTCATAGACAATTGTCCTGACATTTTCTTTTAGAATTTGCTGGGATAATTCAGAATTCATTGTTCAATCAATGATGGCAAGCCGTCATGATATTTTATTAATGTCTACTGTGGATTGGTGGAGTCTCTTTAGAGATTGTTTTGTAACCTTTTCCAGCCTGATTGTCATTCTATTAACACATTTCACCTTCAAATTGTCTGCTAATCCTAAAGGTTCAGATATGTTTGTCACTCACAGACCTGGAACACTGGATCATTTTCCTCTATAAATAAATGACAGGGTCTAATGTCTCTTTTATGTATTTTTAGGACAATCGTGTGATTTTTTATGTAAAATTTAAGCAGAAATAAAGAAAATTCACAGGATTCACAAACTTTCAAGCACATTGTATTTGTAAGAAAATTAGAACAAAGCTGAACACATTAATTCAGGTGTCTAACCTTTTCTGGCATAGAGCTTTGTGATTGCGCTCCGATTTTTCCTCTGCCTTCCTCAGAGTCCGTACAGCTTCGGCTCCTCTGCACAACACTGTTCTGAAAACTAAACAAAGACGACAAAAGGGGCATCAGTCTACAAAGGTGCATAAAAAATTAGAGGCACACCTACAAAGAATACTGTTTAAAGCGGATTACTGACAAAGTAAAATAATATGTGGCAATACCTTCTGTTGAATGCTGGCGAGAACCTTGTTTTCCTCACAAATGCTGATACGTGCCTGGTCCTCATTCCTATAGGCTCTTCATTTTCAGAGTCTGACAGGACTCCAAAAGACTAAAAAAGTGAAACAAGGTCAAAAAGGGGTTTGTGCAGTACTGACAAAGTATAAGCAGGGCTGAACACAACTCACTTCAGACAACTTTAATAGACAGTCTCACTCTCACTCTCTCTTACACTCTCCAGAATATTATGACCTACACAATAATGGGCATAACTACCCCTTAACACTAGCCAGATATAGACAGAAGTTATGTGGAGGATTCCATCTGTAGCAGAACACTACTCAGGTAGTGCTGGTTAGCACGGCAAACCTGGTCATCCAAGTGGTCCCAGATGTGATGGATTGAGATTGGGCAAGTTAGCAGGCCAAAGAAGAACAGCAAAGTCACTTTGTGCTCCTTAAACCACACATGCACCACCGTTGCACAGTGAGGTGCTTCATTATCCCTTTAATAGGTACCATTACCATTAAGGAAGAATGTCAACATGTATTGATTGCACATGATCTGCTAGGATTGCCAAGCAGCCATTGCCATTCAGAGACTTATGTAGTGGTATTAGTGGTCCAAGATCATACCAGAAAATCATCACCAAGACATTTACACTACCACCACTTGACCTTTGGCCCAGACAGTTGCCTATTGAAGGCGGTTGTTGTGTTTGCTTAAGTGTACGTCACTGTCTCTCCCCTTTATGCTGCATGAACCTGATTTCGTCTGAGAAGGAAATATTTTTCAAAGTCTCCAGTGTTCAATTACAATACTCCTGTGCAAGCTGGACGTGATGTTGAGGATGAACTTTGGTTAACATTGATTCCTTACCCATGCTTGTGCTTCACATGCCAAGATCTAACAGTATTGACTCAATGGTGACCCCTGAAACTTTCCTAGTTGCTCCTGTTTTCATTATAGAGGTTATCTGGTCCACTCTGGTGTGTCAATTGTTTCAAAACACTTGTCGGAGTTGTCATTTCCCTCTGCTATCAATGACCCATGGGGCACCACTTTTATGCTGTTGGGAGTCACTCAATGTACCAGAAGTCAATTCTCAGTACACTTTCACTACAGCAGCTCACACAAAGTTAGTGGTTTCAGAGTTGCTACCACCCTTCACCCGGTATTCTATTATCATGCCCTTCTGGATCAGTCAAATCATCTCCTTTGCCCCTGATGATCATTTTGCACTCTGCTACAGCAGACTGGCATGCTTGCTTATTTATACATGCAGCAAACCCTGTCACGTGACATCTGTGATACCCCAGAGTTTATTCCAAACCAGAGGTGGTCATAATAGTCTGAGATAACCACACACAAACACACACTCCTCTCCAGTTTATGGCAATTCTATGACTTAAAAAACTTAATTTGTCATTTACTTTACTTTTATTACACATGAAGCAACATCACGCCTTTTGTACTTTACTGTTGATACTGTTTGAATAGTAATTTACTCAAAATTAAAAATTCTAATAATCTGAGATTCTGGATTTTCATGAGCTGTAAACCAAACTGATCAACAGTGAAAGAAAACAGATTCTAAATGTCACTTTACATGTAATAAAAAAGCCATTTACCTTTTAGAATGAAATTATGAACAACAGTGAACTTTATGATATTCAGATTTTTTTAAATGCACAAGTTTCTAATTTTGATTCCCCCCCAAATTCCTCTGATTTATTCGCTCAGTCTTCTGGATATCATCATTTTTACTGAGTATTTTTTTCCATTATGGGGTTAATCATTGTTATCCTCATAAGTAGAGAGACTGCTAGGTCACCCTTAAACAATGCTTCTATTTACACTTTGGAAACTGACCTTAATCCTTTGTTTTTCATACTCCTGCCGCATTTCTGCAGACTTGAATATTTGAGTAGGAGAACGAAAAACATCTGTGGAAAAGATGATGACAAATAACAAAAAAAGTGAATAATACCCAGTGTTAACTGCCAAAATACAAAGAGCAAACTTAGCAAAGTGAAATTCTAAATGAGAAAACATGTCCAAACGAATGAATAATGCTATAACACATGCTATAATCTCTCTTGGTTTGATACAGGTCTGTGAAATAAAAAGTTAAGAACACATTGTGTATTTACTCATGACTCACCTTTGAGAGACTGTGTTTGAGATTCTTGAATTATGGGTCCTAGATTCAGTAAGACTTTCTTTTTATCTATGTGGTACTATGAGACTTGTAACTTTGTTAACAAATCATCATCCTGCTATTCGGCAAAAAACAAACATCAGAACAACTGAGAGCGACTCAGGTGAGTACTGAAAGGATTACTGTTATAAGCCTTTTTGATGCAATCTAGAAGATAAAGAGTAATGTCATGGTTTCTCCAATAAAAATCCACAGTTCATCAGGTTTTTTCTTCTAAAGTCGAAACTTTTTGGACAATATAACCAATACCCCTTGAGGAACAGTGACTACATGCCCTTTAAATTGTCAATAAAGAATAAGAAAAATAGACAAAAATAGAAAACGGACACTGGCAAAAGGAATGGTAAAGTTAATTGATTTTTAGAACTGCGTAAGCTTTTTGTAGCGTGTTGTATATTTCAAACACTGTAAAGAAAGTGATTCTATAGTCAGGAACTTGACATATTGGCTGAAATGTCAAAACTTTATGTATGGAGAGTTTGTTTTGTCTTATAAGATACTTCCCTAAAATACAGAACAACTGCATGATGTATAACTTCACTAGCAAGGAGTCCTCACAGTACTTCCAAGATTGTTGTCTCCAAAAACATTTAGCACATCTGTAAAACTTGTGTCCTGTGTAAACAGAATAGTATAGTAGTATGGTTCCTTAAACAACAATTTCTGTAGATGTACGAGCGCGATGAACCCTCTTAAAGCTTCATATGATGCAAATGTTCTTCACACTCACAATCTTTATTACACAAATGGTTCTTTAAATAACCAAAAGTGCTAGAAGCATGGCATCGCTCTATGACAACCTTTTGTAGCACTTTTATTTTTAAGAGTGAAGGAACAAATACCTGGAGCTGTTACATAATCTGGTCACGTTAGTTTATAATAGTTATGCTTTATTCAAGTATTATCAAAATGCATTTCTTGTATCTTTATTCAACTATAATTTCAAGAAAAATAAACTTTTAATAAAACTTTAAAATACAAGGTGCAAATTACAAATGCAATTAATTTTTCTCATTTTCTCTTGTATAACTGTGACACAGTGCTTACAGGAGTAAGTCAGAGGGTCTGAGCGCTCTCCGAGTGTCAGTAAGAGGAAAATAACGTCACGCAGCTCCGAGAACGTTGACGTTCAGAGTTGTTTGACAGAGACGTTATATTGGACTAATGTGACTAAAACAGTCCATACAGTATGGCTATTTACCAATAACATTTCCACTGTCACAAGTTTAATCCGTCGTAATAGTTTGACCGAGCAAGAGTAACATTTAACGTTAAATAATCAACAGTAAACTTCTGTCCTTCGCTAGTTTAAGTTAATGTATTGTTGACTTTACCTTCCCCAGCCGTTCCTCCGTCCTTCTGCTCTATTTTTCTCCTGCATCTTTCTGGATAACTCTGGCGGACCTTCTCCCACAGCTCGGTGTTTACCAGGCTTTTCTCCCGGGACTGTTTACGGGCCCAGCTGGACACCCTTAGCCGGCATAACGGGCAGCACAAAGTGCTCAACTCTACCGTCCGCCTGAAGCAGTGCAGACAGACGGAGTGTCCACACGGCATAGTGACGGGCTCGAACAGTATCTCCAAACAGACGGGACACCTCGCCTCCTCCAGAGTAAGAGTCCGCACAGGTATGCGGAGCCTCGGCTTGCTCCTCTGCTCTAGTCTACTGGCGGATTTGGCGCACCCCGTGGCCGCCATTTTCATTGGTATCTCACTGCTAGGTTTGAAAACAGTCCCCGCCCAGTTTTTTGCATCTAGAGAGTAAAGTCGGTGTTGTTTAATCTGCCCACCTCTATTCCGGCAAATCCCGCCTCTCTTCACTAGGATTGGCTATTAGTGTTTTTGTCTCTGCAATATGATTGGCTAATATTAGCCCGCGTTCTGAACTGTTAACCAATCGTAGCGCACAGAGGCGGAGCTTTTATAATACGGGTGGGGAAAATGACGGTGTAAAACTGATAATGTAAATACGAAGGGCCACTTTCAGTCACTGTACCTGTACCTGTCGAGTTCTCCTTTTGGACCTTGTCTGGTAAATCAGTTTGTATATTTTAGCTATTTAAGGAACCTGTAGAAATAAGAAGAAACAATCACATGAATCGTTTACATACATACATTATTGCTGTATTCAAGTATTATTCATATTTATTTATTTTTATTTTTAGTCAGTATAATATAAATATTAATGTAAATAGTAAAAAGTATATTTTTCATGAAATTGTAATTGTGTTACACCAAAGTGTTGCGGCATATTTAGTTACCACTACTACTACTACTACAACTACTACTACTACTACTACTACTACTGTTGTTGTTACTGATTGTATTTGAACAACAAATTAAGTTCAATATGATTCAACATAAAAATGCCCATAATTATGTTAATATACCTACTGATCACCACATCACACAACACTGAATTTCTTTATTAAACAGTTTACCTAGCCTCTGTTTATTTGACTATTTTTGAATGTTGGTACTTTGTTTACTTTCACTTAAGTAGTCTATAGTTAGATCACAATACTTACATATTTATTTGAGTATATTTGTCATAGAGCACCAGTGCTTTCATTTATGTACAGTTTTCTGCATTTTTCCATTTATAATATCCCATCCCAGATTACCCATCTTTAGGTAATATGAAAATGATAGAAATTGTGTACTGAACTAGAGGTCTGCTGTGGACTGATTATTTAAACTTGCTTTGCTTGTTTTCCTCCCGCTCCTGCCAAAAGTCAGCAGCATTTGCCTCCCGCCCGCCACTACACATGTCCGCCCGCTTCCACCCGCAGTCTTTAACATGAATCAGATTAATTATATAGAGTGCTTAAAATGTACTTACATATTTATTAAAACAGCAAAATATTATTTAGGTTATGATGAATAATTATTAGGGCAGCACAGAGGGGACAGTGGACAGCTCCTCCCACAAACACATGCTGTCAGGTGAATTTGAGATGCTGAAATTGCCCCCTCTGTGTGTGTGTGTGTGTGTGTGTCAGTTCAAGCACAGTTAAGTGCACTCTTCACTGCTGAAACTTACTGACTGTCTACAGACTCCATCATTTCTGTAGCACAATGACATGCACTTCATGTTCATGAGATCAGTCACATGATTATGGGTTTATTACTTTTTTATTGATTAATTGGGGCAGCCATGGCCTAGTGGTTAAGAATGTGGTCTGGTGACCTGAAGGTCGCCGGTTCAATCCCAGGGCAGGTCATGACTGAAGTGCCCTTGAGCAAGGCACCTAACCCCCAATTGTAAGTCGCTTTGGATAAAAGCGTCTGCTAATTGCCTCAAATGTAAATTTAACATCATTAGGTATTACATGACTGTAAGTAGCTGTTTTATGTTCAATATGTATTTTAATTATTGCATAATTATAATCAATTTCTAGACTATTTATTCATTTGAGAAAATTTTCTAGATAAATATGTGGTCCCGCTCCCTCATGGTCTAGACTGATTGAATACCCGCTCCCGCCAAAAACAGTTAAATTTAGTCCCAACCAAGATATTGTGACAGGTCCAGCGAGTCTCGTGATGCAGTCTTTTTATGGCAAGGAGAAATAATATTAATTTGTACCCATCTATGCAGTGACCATACAGAAACAAACACCAGGGGCAGTGAGCACTAGCATTGCCAACTTGTTTGGTAAATAACTTACATCTTTAAATAAGGAACATCCCATGGTGGGATCAGGTGGCTTGAATGTTGCACCTATAATATATATTTATTTTTTTTCTCTCTCTCTCTGCTCTCGAGGAAGGCGGTCTCACTTTCTCCCTCTCCGCCCTATCTTACCCTGCTTGCTTCTCTTGTCTCGTCTACTCAGAGCTTCTCATAGCACTGTCCTGAAGAACAAATTATGGAATTAAATGGTCTCTCAACACTATTGACACTGAGAAGTTTGTGTTCGGGGAGCCCA
The DNA here is from genome assembly GCA_036984385.1 of Crenuchus spilurus. Classification (NCBI taxonomy): domain Eukaryota; kingdom Metazoa; phylum Chordata; class Actinopteri; order Characiformes; family Crenuchidae; genus Crenuchus; species Crenuchus spilurus. The sequence goes on along the minus strand of BRDA01084033.1, from coordinate 81 downwards.
CCTGCCCCGATGGGATGTTTGCAGCTGGATATGCGATGGAGTCGTATGCCTGGCTGCACTCTCTCTGGAGAGTGCAGAAGA
>BRDA01084032.1:0-11936 GCA_036984385.1 Crenuchus spilurus | reverse complement strand
GTTGACCATTTTGTTGCTTTCAGGCATTTTGGACAACAAAACTTTCAAATGTATTTCTAATAGTAGTTCCAGCAGCTTAAAGGGAGACGTTTAATGGTGGCATAGAGGGTTGGAATGGTATAGAAGGGTGAGAATATTTTTATGGTAAGGCTAGTATAGTGGGTAACAACATTACCTTCCATAGTATTCATCAGTCATCTTGTATTAGTGTCTGGTTGTCCATTATAGCAACCTAGTTGATTCAGATCATTAATGACAGACATCATAATTAGGACTATTTGTGTCTTTAGGCTATGTATAACTCAAGTCTGTCTATATGTGTTTGTGTGCAGTGAGGAGAGCTATGTGGTGTTTGACTACGCCACTCTGAAGAATGTGGAAGTAGAAGAAGAGCAGGTTGACTCTAAGCTATACATACGACTCACCATGAAACCCAACAGTGAGGGCCGCTGTGAACGCATGTCCTTTGTGGCTGAAAACAAGTAAGATGTCATAAACATCTCTGGCTCCATCTGCTGGCACAGCTATGAACAATTATCAACCAGCATTTAACAACTGGCAATGCAGTCCTGTAGTCGCCATTCAGAGATATTTTTTCCTATCATGGTTCTCAGGAAAAATAATTAACAAAAATGTTTTTTTTTGTTTTTAGGCTGGACAGTGCTCGATGGGTCACTGCCCTGAGCAGACACAAGCAAGCCAAGAATATCCTTAATAAAGATGGTAAGTAAATATTAGAAGTCAATTAGAAAGACATATAGTCAGCTAGTTATTAACATGATGCTAATTAAATATTTAGAAATCTTGCAAGACCTTTTTATGTGGTAGCCTTATTTGGTGTCTGTATTTACAACCTTGCTTGGTATCAGTGCCAAAACATTTTAAGTGTGAATGAATGCAACATTACAAAGGCTTTACCATCCCAATTTTTTTGAAATGCAGGAATTTCAATATAATTCAAATATAATGATAATGAAAATTGATGAGATAAAACATTAAATATTTTGGGTTCATACTGGAGCTCAATAAAATAAGTCTAAATAACTGGAAGAAACAGTTCTGTATTGTCCCAACTATTACTGGTGGATTACGTTGTTATTTCATTTAAATTTAAATATTTTCTTTAGTGTTTATACTGTTACCACAGTATATTGAAACCTCTCTAAAGCAAACTTTTACATTATTCTCATTGAACCTCAAACTCTGGGAATTATTACATCCTACAAAGGTTCTGTGTCGGTCGTTTTCACAAATGCACAACATGGTTCCTAAGATCTGATTATGTACCGTAACTGATCGCCACATTCACATTTCCAGTACAACACAGATTGACTAAAGATGTACCCTTCAGGGTTTTACAGCAGTATCCATCCAGTTCCTTTTTTTACTGAGCAAGAATGAGTACAGAGTAACTACAAAAAAACCCTGCAGGTTCTTCAGTTATGAAAGCAGGAACCAAGGAGCTACAGGACAACTAAATGTGCATTTTCTTGCCTATTCCTGTGTTTCAGAATTGCCTCAGTATGAGGCAACCAAAGCTTATATGCCCAAAGGGCCAGATGAGCTGAGTCTGCAGCAGGCTGAGGTGGTCATTGTGCTGCAGGAGATTGAAGGTAAGAGGATGTGATGGATGACTTGGTGCAAGATTAGTGTAGGGAATATTTAGCCCAAAAGTTACAGATATGGATCAGACAATACAGGATAGTTGCTCATTACAGTATTTACATTTGAGCTGTAGTCTCAAGATGAGTGATAATGCAAAAGGATGTATTTCCATTGAAGTAACTGAAAACTGTTTTCCAGGTTGGTGCTATGGGGAACGTATGAGGGATGGAGAGAGAGGCTGGTTTCCTGCCAGCTGTGCCACACAGATCACCGACCCTGCTGCCATCGAGTCCAACATTCAGCGGATGGAACGACTCCGTAAAGAGACCAACGTCTGAGATTTTGAAACTACACCCCATATTCTATCATAGGACTGCATGTCAGCTACTTCAGAAAGGGCGGGGGCTCCTATAGAACAAATTTGTAACTGTTTATAGTGCAATTATTCAGTCGTGTGGGTGAAATTTGAAAGAAAAACCAGAGAAGCGGCTTCGTCTTTGACTTTTATTTTGAGCTTGCCTTTTGTTAAAATTCATGTTTGGATACATAAAAAGTTATTTAAAAATGTCAAACTGACCAGATATCAAATTACGTTTTTTTTATAAACCATTTGGTGTAAAAACTTAAGACCGATTTAGAAAAACATCTGCTGTTTCCCCAAAACTTTTAGCTGTCACATAAAAATAATGGAAAAAAAAAAACAGGTCTGCATAGATTCTGCAGGCAATTGGTGGTAATCTGGTCAAACGCATGTTGCAAGCTTAGACGATCGTCAGGTCAAATCTGGTTCTTATTGCTCAGATCTTGGATGTTTCTTCTTGTTGACAAAACTGAAATATAAAAAAAGAAACATTAACAACCAGTTTCATGCACAGTCAACAATTACAAGCCTGCAGAGCTACTGTACATCACTCTGGATTTGCAACTACCATGCAGAGAAAATGTTATCCAATGATACCAATGCCAAAGGCACAATAGAGTGTACTGGAGCCAGTTTGCTTTATCAAATCCGCAGCATTAGCTCATGTCGTCACTGAACAGGCTGATCTAGACTTGTGTCAATGGAAAGTGCAAACTGAAGCACTGCTCCCAGGCAATCAGAGTTGAACTGAGCTGGGCAATATACCAAGATGCCATCCTCTTTGGCATTTGCCCTTCCCCTTCCAGTGAATGCAGTTAAACCAGCACATTAGGTGTGCGTCCATAATATAAAACATGTAAATGTTTCATTCCAGCATGGGTGGCTTAAACTATGCCTGTGTATTAAATCCTTGAAATACTTCATTGTAAAGTCCTGCGCATGCAAACACAAAGCCAGTTAACCAAGTCAGACTTGCAGCTATGATCTTTATGTTCACCTAGGTATACATTAGCAACATAGTACTTGCTAACGCGCCCTATAGACTTATTAGCTGCAAGGGGTCACAGTACAATACTGTGGTTCTGGTTAAAAGAAATCTGCTAGTGAAACAAGGAAATTGAAACCAACCCGGCAGGATGGTGCAAGATGGTGAAGCCGGCGGCGGTTGATCTACTCTGCCCCGCCTTGTTCAGCTTCGGGAGCGGCTGATTTGTCAGAGGATGCTTCGGCTGCCTTGCTGTCCTTGCCGTCCTGAGGCTTGGTGGTCTGGGCCCGTCTGCGGCGGTAGTTGAAGTTGCGGCGGTAGCGGCGCTGGCGGGGTTCCTGGTTCTGGCCGCTCTCGCTCTGGTTTTCCTTGTCCTCCTCCCCTTCTCGTGCAGGCCGGGGACGGGGGGGACCCCTGCCACAGACAGAAAGCACTAAAATAAGCTACTTTCAAGGACTCATTTGTGGCTACTCACAGGAATAAAATCTTACAACGGCCATTTCAGAGAACTGTACAATCAAAGAAATTAAAATACAGGACAACTGCCATCTAATTTTGAACTGAAATTTTCTTTTAGCACTCTCCTTAGTATTAGTCATTTCCAATTCACATTCTATGCAGGAGAGATCTTCAAGTTGACCATCACATCCAATGGCAGCACTTTCTGAAGCAGTCACACATTATAACCAAGCTGAACACTTGGGAGTGGCAATGCAATAGACGGGCACATTTAGCTAGCATCATTCAACATCTACAGGGAGAATGTGCTATCTGGCCTTTTTCAGATTCTCAGCCACAACAAACCACTAAATCAGCATGAGCTGTCAGAACTTGACCGCCAAACTCGGGTCAGTCAAAAGTTCAACAACATCTAAATGTTGCAGCCTCATGGCAGTGAGCACAACATGCAAACCTTGGCCTGAACCTTGGTCGGAAGCCTCTGTAGAAGTTCTGCCTCACTGGTTTGTTCCCCTGGTCTGGACCACCCTGGTTCTCATCACCTTCCACACTCTGCAAACAGTGAGAAAAAGGCACATTGTTTTCACACATGGAGCCTTAAAAGTTCACTGCATAGTAGTTAAACATGAGAACAGACTAATCTCTTAAATGTGTCCTTAAGACAATTCAAGTTTCAACCAACAATCACAAACGGGACTAAAGAATCTGACAAGTAAGTACGTAGTACAGCATTTCACAAAAAGCTGAAAAATACATGACTCCTAAATGTGGTAGTAAACAAAGCACACTTTAGTGTTTTAGGGTAATGAGAAACAAGTTTAGATCAATTTAATTCAAAACCCCCATACCTCAGTCATCTCTCCTCTTGGTGGTGCATTGGTATAGGGGGGGCGGCGCCCATAGCGCCTCCTCACGTAGTATGGGGGATAACGCCGTCTGCCAGGGAATGACGGCTTGCGCTGTTGCTGCTCACCCTCAGGAGCATTATCACTACCCTCCCTCTTCTCACGAACCTCTCCCTCCCCGTCGCTCTGGTAGTTATCCTGGTAGTCACGAGGAGGCCCCCTCCTGCGTGGGTACCGCCTGTACCGGTTCCTGTCAGCTGCGTATTTGCTCCCTTGAACAGGGATACCGCCTGGCCCGGTGACGTTGGCTGCCTCGGCACCCTGGAGACGAGATGTTAAATTACTGAATGCAAGTGTTAATGTACTAAAGTGACGGCCACAGATCACATTACACAACTGAAGTGACATTTACATTTGTCAAGTTTTCCACACAGCTGTGTGAACACATCTCATGTGCATGCACACATTCATTTGATAAAATATGTAAATGTAGGTACTTTAAAAGACTACTGTGTTCATCTAATGCAAGAGTGGTTTGAAGATCAGACCTATGTAGAGCTGTAAGGCTCAAGGGCATCATTTTATACTGCTCAGGTAGTTAATATCAAATAATTCAAATTAGAGGACAATTTACATTAACTTCAGAGGTTTATAGATTGGGGTCCATGTTCTAAGAATTGACAAGCTTTCAATTGAGTTTTGATCATCAATAACAAAATTAATTAAGTAATCTCACCTTTTCCCCTTCAACCACATCAAACTCCACAGTCTCTCCATCCCCGACACTGCGAAGGTATTTCCTTGGGTTGTTTTTCTTTATGGCAGTCTAGGGATTACAAGAAGTCTCAAAACATGAGTTTACATCAAACCACATTAACGTGCACAGAAAATAAATACAGAAACCAGAGAGAGTTCCGGGTGAACACAGCAAATATTTACCTGGTGTACAAAGACATCTTCTTTTGTGTCATTCCTTCAAACAAAGAAACAGACCATGTTGGCAACAGAGACAAGATACAGTTAATTGAGATAAACATGAACCAACTGGCTTTAGACTGTGATTAAGACTCCTGAGTAAACAGTAGTGTGCTCCTGCCAGAGCAGTCAGCATTCTGGCTATAAGCATATCAAAGCTCTAATAGGATTGAGGATGTTCCCTGACCCACATATATTGCCTGGTATCTAGGGGGTGCAAGCCATTTACCTGTTGATGAAACCATAGCCATTCCTTACGTTGAACCATTTCACTGTCCCCAGGACCTTTGTTGCTGGAAAATGGGGGGGGGAAATAATTAGCAAACTCCAAAATTAGTACATTTAAAGACACTATATAATGTGTTTTAAAAGAAAAGGCAAACAGCACCTCTATGAAGAAAGGGAGCCCATAATACACTGCCAAATTCTGAGCAGGCATTTAGAAAGAATCTATTTATAACTTCCAACTGTCATGCTGTTTATAGACTCTTGTGCTCTGCATAACCAGCTGCTCAGATCAGAATATTTCTTCTTGACTTGGTTATTTCTAACAAATGCTATATAATAATAATAATAATAATAATAATAATACTATATTTGTAGTCCAGATTCAGAATGGTAGAAGTTTTGAAACTACAATATTAACTACGAGTCGACTGGTGTAATACTATAGGCCTCATTAAATTGCTTCATGACGAATCAGCGTCGCCTTGACTCAAGGAAACGATACGGGCAATAAGGAAGACACTAGTTACACGTGGTCTAAGATTGTCCTACTTCGAGACGGATTTTACTTTACATCTCGACTAAATATGTCGACAGTGCGACTCGAATACGACTCTGTTCAAATAACGACTGTTAGCCAAGATAGCTAGCAGCTAACTGGCTAAGTAGCTAGCTGTACCACTGCGCTTGAAAATGCAGTAACGAGTTAGCCGCTAGCTTCAACCATGTGGCTGGACAAGAGCCAGTCAGAAAAGCCCATTTATTTTGTTTTACACCTTCCGCCAATATAGAGAAGAGACTGTGATTATTACACACTGAACGTTTAATCGAGGAATAGCATGTTTCCATTCATCTGCGGCTTAATCCAGATCCTGTGTGCTCGGCGCTTAAACAAAAGAAATCCCGATCAGCCGAGCAGCACGGCGGACATTTTGGGAACGACAACTTCGGAAAGCTAACCTCAGCTTTGTCTTGGGCTGTTCTGCGAATTAAGTCGAAATTTCAGGGAAAGAGTTACAGAAAGAACAAAAGGGCAGTTAGAGCGTCTGGTACTAGCTAGATGTGACGGGGAAGCTGCCTCCGGCGGAGGGTCCTGAGGCAAGCAGGCAAACAAAGAACAGCTTAGCCTGTTTTACAATCAACTGCGGTTCACACGTTTCAGGGATGACACGGTGTGATAAACTCTACCTTATCAGGATCACAAGCACATAAACAATCGACATGTTATGGACTGCGGCTGTAACGTAAACATTAAGTTAGTGATCTCAGGGGTCACGATCAAGGCCGCAATCACCACGCAAGCTAACTGTCATTACTACATTAATAAAAAACAATTTCACAAGTCACGCGGAAGACTGCATTTCATGCTCAAATCATTAACTGAACCATGATATCTAGTCAGTTATCGTAAGTAACGTCTTGTCCACATGCAAATACATTAATGGTTGGGCAGCCGGCCGGTGTGGACACTCACAGGCCTCGTGTTAACAGTTAGCTCGCAGGCTAACAGTGTAGTGAGCGGGGAGCTGTCAGCAGAGCACGCGGACAGAGCCGTGTTTAGCTTTAAAATCAGAAGCGGATAAAATAACGGTCACTTCAAACTGAAGTACAGAAGGTGAGAAACCAACATTAGCGGAACACGGCGATACCAGAACCGTGCTCAGAGCTCGAGAAACACATTTATAGCGTAGAACATGTATATATATCGAGCCACATTACTGGACTCGTCAGCATAGCTTGAGTTTTTAACGAATAAACCGAGCTACAGCCGTAACATTAACTACTGCAGCATTCACGAGCTAGCCAGCGGATAACACGGCAAGTTAGCAGTCACGCTAGTTCGCTCACCGATGACCTTCTTATCCCCCGCGGTAGCTGCGGCTGCCGGGCTGGATGGGCTCTCCGCGTCGGCGGCAGGCTGCGGCGGCTGCTGTGTTTCGGCCTCGCTGCTCATGGTGGTTCCTTGTTGGTAAAGCCGGCGGTGGCTCTCTAGTATGTTTTCCCGGTGCTAGATGGTAACCTGGGCCGGCGGTGGTGGGGGCTACTGCCTTCGGGCTCTCAGCTTTCCTTTCTCCGCTCCCGTTGCCGATCGAACTGGACGGAATGAGAAAAGATACTGGACGATATTCCCAAACGGCCCTCCCACTTTCGCATCCGATTAGTCGAGATGTTGAGGACTGGGTGACGTACCTCCTACAGCTTATGTTGATTGGCTGTGTTTGTTGACATTTATGTCGTCGTCGTTGCGATTGGTTCGTTCCGAAAGAAGTCGATGTGAGAACATCGTAATGATAATGGTGGAGACAGTATTTGTGTTATATAGTCAGTGTACGTTTGCTTCTTACGCATATTAATTTAGCAGACGTCTGTCTAAGTACTCATTTTACTGACACTGTTTTAAATATTTCACTACTACATATTTACATCAGTGTCTGGTTTTTATATGAAGTTAATATATTTTAATATTATTTAAGATTTTAAATAATATGAATAGTATAGAAATAGTAGTAATAATTATGTATGATTACTATAATTCTAATAGTTTTTATAGAATATTTGTGACCGCACTGAAATATGCCCAACATGTATTTTAAAGCAGTAAACATTTTATTTAATAATGATCTGTTTAAAAATGATCTTTTAAAGTATGTTTCTGTGAACACATTAGGTCAATAATGATATGAAGTGTGTACACTGTACTCATATTGTGACTACAATAGTGACCCTCTCTCCTTTTGTATAAATCAGCCTGAAACCATAGTGCAGCTACTCCATTACCAAGGCAACCAGCCACTGAAATTTGGCATTGTATGAACCATCAACCCAGATATTATGTCTATTTTTAACCCTGCGACTGATATGCTGAACAAATGTCCAATTTCAAATTCATATGGTTGCAAAGCCTGTTTTAGAGCCACATCCTCTCACACCAGCTCTGCCCACTGCATTTTAAAAGGGAACACTCTGCTGCCGGCGATGAGACAGACCCTTGGCCGACTGTGAGACAGTCCCACACAACCCCCTCCTCTTTTGTCATGTAAATGGCGCACTGGCAGTGTTGCAGAGTAGCTGGACGATGTGTGAAGAGCTTGTTGTTAATGGCCAGGCCCTGTTGTCGCACACACAAAGACGGGCTTTAACATTGACCCCAGAAACCTCCCACTGAGCCCAAAACTCTTCCTGCACTCCAGCTGAAAGGGCTCTTTTGTATGGTGGGGACAGGGTCCAAGGCATGAAGGGTGGGGAACCAGGGGGGGCTGTAGAGTACGTTAGTATGTGGGATAGGGTAAGGAAGAGAGACAATAGAAATCTGAACAGTGAGGATGTGGCATTAATAGCACCCCTGGCACAAATAAAAGGGTCAGTTTGGTTTCAGCTCAAGTGGGTGCCTTTTGAAGTTTGGATGCACTCAAAGCAGTGATGGATCAGACCATTTTGGCAGAATTTTCATTTTTCAAAGTCAGGTCAAACAAGATACTCTATACCACGATGTCACCTCATTAATAACACGTATCCCTGAAAATCATGGACGTCTTGTTTGGAAAAGGAAAGAAAAATTTTTTTACAAAAAACTCTGGCTGTAGTTTAATCCAAGAATCCTTGGCACAGAAAGTAGTCCAACAACAGTCTGAATGGTTAACTGTAAAGTGATCCAGAAAATGGGAGAATGAAAATATTCTTCTTATGCCTCAAAAGAAACAGGAGGTGCTGGTCTCCACTGTATGTCTGCTGTATGAATCTGTAGTCATTGTTAGTCACAGAAGTTATGGGCAAACGGAGTTAGGGGGCAGCTGTGGCATGGTGGTTAAGGATGTGGTCTTGTCAGCGGAAGTTCGTAGGATCGATCCCAGGGCAAGGTTATGACTGTAGTTACCTTGAGCAAGGTGCCCAAGTGCCACTGCTTCGGGCACAGCCTAGTGTGTTCACTAGTGTGTGTTTCACTGCACGAATGGGTTAAATGAGGAGGGCAAATTCTGCAAATGACATTGGCAAAAGTTGAATCTAATCTCATGTAATGAGTCTACTCCAGCATCATAAAGTCAGACAGAAGGCGTGTTTGGCAAATTAAAAAAAGGAGTTAATCCAAATATCTCTTTATTCCAACAGAAACATAAAAAATGTGCACACATGGAGATGTACTGTAATAACAAAGTTTAAAAAAATAAGATGATAACCACAATAAATTTACATCTCTCCACACTGGGCAATGATGATGGGTAGTTTGGGTTTGTTGTTGGGTCCTGTGGGCACATTCTGTAACAGAATAGACGGAAGAAATTAACTTTAGTGATGCTAAAATGACCAATAAATTCCAATCAGTAATGTTTCTCTGTCAATAAAAGGCATAACGTGTAGTCGGCAACTTTTCAGCAGCCATTTTTCCTCTGTTCTCCACCACATTCTATTCTATAAGATTCTTTCTGATACTTACAATAAAAAAGACAAGCATGATCTTATTTCTAGAGCTCAAGAACAGTAAAGTCAGGTTTAAGCTTGCTAAAGAATACATACAAGCCAGAAGAGTACCAAGTAAAAATATACCGTCCTATCAGTATTCAATATTACGACCACTTCTAGTTTGTAATAAACAAGGCTGGGACATTACAGATGCCACATGACTGATTCCTTCACACACTTGTTGCTCCTCTGTTGATTTTAGAGGTTAACTGCTCCACTATGGGGCGTTAATTGCTCTGTACCACTCATCGGAGTCGTCGTTCCCTTCCGACATCATTTATCATCATTATGTTACAATGTATGAGAACTCCAAGCTACAGCGACTCTAGAACATTCCACAAATGTGTCTTCGTTTGGAGAAGCTACCACCTTTCACCCATCTTTGCCTTTTGGACATCAGCCAAATCACGTCCTTTGCCCATGATGATCATTTTACACTCTGCTACACCTGACTGGTGTGTTAATGTATTTATACATGCAGCAAACACTGTCACGTGACATCTGTGACATCCCAGGCTGAGTTCATTCTAAAACAGAGGTGGTCATAATACTCTATGACCATGTATGTATCTAGCTATCATAATGCTTAGCTATTCAGACGTTATTTAAGATAATCTGAGATATCGAAGTACATTTTGGATGTAAACACACTATTCTGTTGTCATGATTTACAACTCAAGGTTATCTTCACATTAGCTACATAATTACTTGGGGTTTAAGCAAGTTACCTAATAAACTTAATTCATTAGAGGTGCAGACCTAATACTACAACATGCTCCAGTACTGCTAATGGACAATGTTGGTACAGTACACCCAAGATGTACAAAAAACACAACATACATGCACCCAGTGTAAGCAGTACACCCAGACCCAGCAAGACTCCCTGTTTAACAAAAAACTAAGACCCTATAAGGGATAAATCATGCTATATTTTGAGGTGAATGCAGTGTTAGGAGTCTAGCCCAAGGCTATACTGTATGGTGTGCTTGACTAGGCTGAGGACTGAACACCAGTCTACCATGAGGGAGACAGAGGTACTGCCCATTCCACTACACTACTACTGTATACTGCACCTAATAATGACATCTTCACCTACATAAAAAAAACAGCCTGTTTTTTCCCTAAAAATCATGAGCTTCTCATAAGAAGACATTAAAGGTTTGCTTTCATTTTAAAGTGACTGCAAAAGAAAAACTATTGGTTCAATAAGGCGTTACAGGGCAAAACAGTGATGTGAACTGGTGGATCACTGGTTACTTGGATGGACTCATAAATCAGAAGCTTACCTCAATTTTTCTCATGACAAGCAAACCATCCACAACTTTCCCTAAAATAACAAAATAGACGTCTTTGTGTTAAATGTAGACATAAATAAACATGTTTGTGGTACACAAAGAGAAACGTGAAACTATGCAGAAAAAATGTTATTGCTTCAAGTTATATATATATATATATGTGTGTGTGTGTGTGTGTGTGTGTGTGTGTGTGTGTGTGTGTAAGTCATTTGAAAAAGAACACCCCCTTTGAATTCTAGGATTTAGCATCTGGTCTTTAGCAGGTCTTAAGATTAAGCAAATACAAGCTCATATAAACAACACGCAACATATTCCACAACTATTTATTTAACAAAAATGAAGACAAACTCGAGGAGCTGTATGTTTAACATCAGTCTGGATGAATTTTGGTCCACTCTTCTTTACAAAGTTGTCATTTATACACAGCTCTCTGAAGGTCCTGCCACAGCATTTCATTCGGGTGTTGTGCTGATATGCTGTGTTTGGTGCATTATGGTCTTGTCTGTCTTAAAGACATTGTTCCTGAAGTCTTGTGGTCTGTTTAGATGCACTCTTCTGAGTCTCTTCCCTACTGACGGATCTCCACTCATACTCCTCTGTGGCTTCACCCTCCCATCGGACAAGCTGCAGTCATCGTACCTCCTACCGCTTCTATCATCTTTAGACCTCACCCTCAACCAATCTCCACCGACCCACAGAGCTGGCAACACCTTGGACCTGATCTTCAG
>BRDA01084031.1:3289-20907 GCA_036984385.1 Crenuchus spilurus | reverse complement strand
GACTGGAAGAATTATTTACACAGTATACCCATCACTCTACAGTGTGATAGCTAGACAACACAATACACCAGAATTATTATTTTTATTATTATTATTTTTTTTTTTTTAATTATTATTATTATTATTATTATTATTATTATTATTAAATACTCTGAAATTTTATGAGCACATAGTAAATATGTAAATATGGATGTTATTACTGTTGATTATGGCTGATCCCAGCATTCCAAAATCAATACAGTTGAGTCACAACTTTCAGACTGATGCATTAGTGCTTTGATGCATTTTTATACCCTTAACAATCTGTGAAAGCTCAGTAGGGATCCCAGTGGGGAAATCTCACTCAGTACATTTTATGTTCTTCTAAATCCAACAGAGCATTCAGAGAAATTGTTCATGTGTCTTAGTGCAGAGAATGTAAAATATGTACAGCAGTGGTTCATCAGAACTTGGATTTGGGAATACCATTCTTGTGAAATGTGTATGCAATTACTACTTAATACTACTGTGAAAATTCACGTAACATTTTCACAATTTGATATTTAGGAGTATAAGTTATTATAGACAAGTCTGTCCACTCTGAAGCCATTCTGGACAGTTATTTTGGACACGCAAGGCACACTCCAATAGTTTTGAATGGGGACAGACTTATGTAAGGAAAAAGAAATAAAAATAAAAACAAATTCTGAAATTGTTGGTAAAATCTGACAAAAATTGTATACATAGTTGGATTATATACTGTCTCAATAATAAGGGGAGCGGGGCAGGCGTTTTCCCTTCATTGCCTTTTTAAGAAAGCTGCTTGGTTCTCTGCTGACGGGCATGACTTTCCATAAATAACACACCATATTGAGTGTTACAAGCGTTCCCATTTATATTTTAACCAGGGATCAGACTCATATTAAAATGTCTCTGGCATAAAAATAAGATAAAGCTGTTTGAAAAAGTGCACCAACAGCTGCATACAGTCTGTTTTAAGGGACATAAACATCTATTTTGCACCTGTTTGACCTCTTTGACCACCTACAAGGTATTTTAAAGAACACTATGATCCAAGGAAAATCAAGAAAACAAGTCTAATAAATGTTCTGCTTTCAAAATGTCCTTTGATATTTATCAGATGCAGAGACTATTATATAGAGGGCTTTCGACTTTAAATTACTTAGAGCAGCCTTGCTTTGTTCTTATCTGGAGGACATCCATGAAGGTCACTACTAAGGTAGACATGGTGTTTGTTGTAAAAGAGGATGCTGTACTATCACTGCTTACATGGAGGTTTCTGACAGCACGGCTAAATGTGAAGAATAAGGGGAAGCAGATAAGATCTCCTCCAATCCTGGGTGGGACAATGTCATTGCGGCCTACTGTCTGATATTATAGATAAATATAATAGTAGATAAATGAAAGGAGACTGCATGTGTAAATGCCGTCTGCCAGTTAGCAGGATGAAATGCAGTCTTGTGTCTAAGTGGATCTCTAAAAGTCTGCCTGAGTAAGCTTGGTTGCTCTGTTCATATGTTGTGTCTTGCTCACAGCATGAAACCACTAGCTATCAACTGGTAATACCTCACATTTATTCAATCACGACAGAAAAATACCAAATTTTGCACTCAAGACACACTTACAAGTGAGGCAACAGACACCATCCTTATGAGAAACCATGGTAGTACAAAAGAGCAGTAGTTGAAGTGGAGCAACACAATTACACTTCAGACACAGCTAAAGTTTTAGACCAAGACCATGCCCAAAGCTCCTCCTCCTTCCAATCTAACAGCCTATAAAGTTCCATCTCTATGCTCTGTTTCCCATATTTTTGCACCAACCATCACTCCTTCTCCTCCATACAGTACCTCAGTTCTATCTCTCAGTCCTATCTCTTTTCATCAAAGGAGGGATTCAGCTTTCTAGCTGCCCAAAACTCCTCCATAAGTTCACATAGTTCTCTCCCTTCACCCAGTCATGCATCTCTTCTCAAACATATGTTAAATGCATATGCTGCACTAGTTAAAGATACACAAGTCCCTTTAATCCATAATGGGGATGGACAATTTCGCTTCACAATTAACATCCCTTACCGTGGTAATAAGCATTTGTGCTGACTTTGGAGCTCCTGTCCTGTCTCCTATGTGTTTTCAGATAATAGAGATGTGTGTATTTAGAGTTCAAAATTTCTATTACATATTTAACATTTCATTTTAATTATGTGTGTAAAACTTGCCAAATAGCCTCTCTCTTACACTACTGGTGAAAGATCAGTATTGAAGAATCATACACTAAGGCCACTACTACAAAGCTGACCACTAAACTCTGGGGTAATTACACCACTCAGCCAGAAGCTAATAGCTACCCCCTGGCCAGCGGCTGCTGAGACATTTAACCATAGCTCATGAAGCTATGGTCAATTTCCCCTAACCCCTGCTCCGGAAAGCTAACCCAACTCCTTATCTAAAAGTAGCAACATCTAACTATATCTCTCCTAGCTTACACAGCCAGACTTAGAAGCTAATGGCTAGCTAGTTGTCGCTAGTATATCAGTATACCAGTTTCTAGCAGTGCTCATTTTGACACAAATGCTAATGGTAATAGCTTTTGAGTGTTCATGCCATATGTTGCTGTTTTGCCCATTATTCTAATATTATGCTAATGCTAGCTCTCACACCTTAGCTCTGAGGCTAACTGATGTTCCTCAACTTTGATGGAGACTGTAATACTTACATTTTGCAGAGGCATTGATGGGTTCTATACAAGAGTCATGCTCTTCAGCATCTACAGCCGTTATACAGTAACCCAATGGCACTTGTGTTTTGGAAGCTAATTGCTAAACTCCTGGTTCTGTTAGTCTTTGACATCTCTTGTAAGGATTGCTTGTTCCTAGTCTGCTATAGCTACTAGAAGGAGCTTTTACCTTCACTTTGAAAAATCCACAACACCCACTACTATGGGCCTACCAAACAATTTGACTTTGAATTTATCCACCTCAGTACTGCATAGCATTGTTTATTGTCACTGAGTTTGCTCATATTGGTTCCAGTGTTGCCAGATCTCACGATAGAAACAAGCAACCAGCACTATGAAAACAAGCCCAAAATTAGCCCAACTGGCAACCCATCACATTCTGTAAAACCGAGAACGCTTTTAAACAGTATAAAGGTAAACATTTATCATGACATTATACATAACACCAAAATTATGCTAAACACTTTCAATATCAAAATTTTGAATAACTTAAATTATTTAATAAATTATTTGAAAAACTTAAAATCTTTTAAGCTCTGATCAAAAGAAAAGTGGAATTTGCATTTCCCATTTGAGGTCGGAGCCATTATTTCAGTGCGCTCTTTTCCCCACTAATTATTATCTTTTTTTCCTCCATATTTTCCCCACTTACTCGAGGTCAGTCGTATGGTGCGCCTCATCACTCTGAGCTCTGCCTGGCTGCCTGCTTTTTGTTTGGGTGTGTGACTGGTCAACTTGGGCGGGAGCAATAAACAGGAAATGGGGACTTTATCTCGGAAAGAAAGTCAAGCCCAAATAAGCAACTTCACGTTCAAAAATAAGCCCAAAAAACCGCAACCCTCAACTCACGAGATTTGCAAGCGACTTTAGAAAAAAACCAGCCCAAAGTCGCTTATAATAAGCGGACTTCGCAACACTGATTGGTTCCTGGGTCTGTTCTTTCCAATCATGTTACCCCTTTTGTAAGGCCTAATGTAGCACAGCCTAAGCCTGTGGAAATCTCTTCATCCACTGTCACACATTCATTTTTAGACAACTGATGACTGTCCGTAGTGCAACTAAGGGCGAGTTTCAGACCAAACTCTCTTTCCTCTTCAAGTTGACTATTTTATGAGCATTATCAACTAGTCTTGGCCCATCTAGGTCTGGGCAATGAAACTACTTGGCCAAACTCCAGCAACCCATGAATGTGTTTTATATCTTATGAGTCCTTCAATCAGTGTTTTCAATAAAAGGTAGCATTGCACTAGCCTGTGGATGTTCAAATGTCCTCTCTGGTGCTTACAATGAGCTGCTTTATTCAATAAGCAGAAGCAAAGTCTCCTTAGTTCTTCTTTTGTCAATATTTAATTATTTTTTTCTGTCTCAAATCCATCACAAGTACGATAGCCTCCGTCTTCACTTACTTGAGGCTGTAATGCTTGGTTCGATGGCTAAGAAAGCATTGGAGTAGGAGTGTCCCTCGGTCAGAATGTTCTCACACAGCCCTCATTAGTTTCAGCCCCTATATCACTAGACTTCTCCCCATTTTAGATCTTCACAGACTCCGAGTTACTCAAGTTACTCACTTGTCAAGTCTGAGCAATGCAATGTAGCCAGACTGACTGTTGAAATAGGAGCTTTCTCCTGCAGTATGGTAATTATATTCAGAAGTAGGACAGATCTGTGAAATTGGTTGCCAGCATGCCCGCAGTAGTTCTTCCTGTTGGATCCACCTAACTGTTTAGTTGTGTTGGCGCAGTACAGGCTAGACCAGCTGCCAGAACATGTTCCTTGCTGCTATTGCACCTTCAAAGAGACTCACAATGGCAGCTCCCACACATGAAGAACCTCCTTTGAAAGACTCATTGTGGCACCCACATTCAGATCATCTTCAGACACAGTTGTGTTCTTGTCAGATCAACAGCTGATGGACTGCAAGTCAGGTAGAGTATGTAGACTATGTATCCCAGTTGCTGGAACATCTTCTGAATGTTTTGCATGTAATCAGTGAAACCTGGGATGGTGCTCCATCTCGGTGCTGCTACACTTTCTATGATAAAGGCAGCTCCTCACATATGCTTAATATTTATGTGGCTGTCATTTCAGCCTATGAAGAGTACGTGGGTGGATTATATCTAGGTGAACATCATTTTGATGTTCTTCCTTCTCCCTTGATTGTGCCTTCCTCCGGAATGCAGCACCTTCTCCTTATACACTCAGCAGCCCAGTCCCAAACTTGAGTTATTATATCATTTTGGTTCTAGCTCCATGTTATAATTTATTTGCAATTAAAAAATTTAAAAAAAAGTCTCACCAACTAAAAATATCTTAGTGACCCGTTGCATCTATTTTTTTAAGTTCTGCAAAATGCATATTTCAAGTTCTGCTGACAATCCTAGAATTTACATCCAATTAAAGACAATAAGTTGAGTCAATCACATTTATTTATAACATTTGATTGACTCAACTTATTTTTTTTATTTGGACATCAATTCTAGGATTGTCAGCAGAACTTGAAATATACATCTTGCAGAACTTAAATTAGACCAACTTAAAAAAAATGGGTTCACCGGGTCACTAAGATTTTTTTAGTTGGTGAGACTTTTTTTTTACAGTGTAGACACAATCAGGTATTGATTGAAATGTATTAAAATGAGCTGATGTGATATGAACACCAGAACCTTTTCTAGCCAGTAGAAAAAGTTAAAAAGTCACAGCCCCAAAATAACAATGGTTTATGATTAAAATGTCAAGTTGTTCCTCAATGAAAACACAGTCAGTCCTGATTAGGTGAGGTTGGAAGTCTCTCTTCTTCATTGAATGTTGTTTTTTATCTTCTGTCTCAATTTGTAAGCCCAAATCTTAGGGTTTTTATACAGCAAGTACAAATTAGAAACCTATTTTTGCAAGACAAGAAGTAATGAGTACATCTAAAGTAATGAGATTGCTTTTTTAACATCATATCCTGTAGTTTGATGTATTTTTATCTATTTCTGCTTACAGATCTACTAAATGCTCTTCAACACACAGCCCCTACAGATTGTGTCTCTGTGAAGTGAGAAAATTGACCCACAGCATTATCAGAGGTATATCTCATGTTTGCCATTTGATAAGCAATGCCTAATGCAGAATCCTTGGTGGAAAGCGAAAGTCTTTGAACACAGTTTTTTAAATGAGTTTCTCTCCCTCTTCACTCCTTCCTCTCTTTCTCTCTTTCCCTCTATGGTGGAGCTGCTGAGCACTCTGGATTTCTCGCTCCAGAGACCTCAAATGAAAGATTCATTCCTCAGAGGCTTACGGCATGCAAATTAATTTATGAAATAAAACTTCTATGGAAAATGGAATTAAAGGAGTTTGAACTTTAAGACAGAGTGCTGGTGGAAGCAGGCGGAAGAGGGCTCTTAGACTTGTTTCTAGGTCATCCAGGTTGAGGATGTTCATTTTGGGCCGCATTCAAATCCCTTGACCAAAAGAAAAAATCTTATGACTGTCGCACACTCTTGCTCTAAAGCATTTCGCTCATGAATGTCCCCTGGTGAACAGCGTAATTAAGTTTTGCACGTAAATAATGATGAGCGGTGGGGTTTTTTCATAATCAGCGATACGACTCGCCTCTGGGAGAAGGATCTAATGCTCAAAAAGTGGGCACAACTCTGCAGTCAAAGAATATTTCCAGTGAAAGTTTTCCAGTGAAAGAACATGACATGTCTCAATACTAGTCTATACACTATGACAGCCTGAGCATTATAAATCTTGACAAAATGTTGCCAGAACCACTGGACATGAACAAAAAAAAAGGATCTGTGTTGCATGTTAGCTCAGGTGACAGCTGTCAAATGATCATTTTCTACATGGCTGCCTTTTTCGAGACATCATAAGGGATTGGTTCGCTGTGGTGAATTGTTTCTCTTCAGTACATTCTCTTCCTCATTCCCTTTCTTATCTCCTCGCGTGGATATAAATAATGGGAAATACAGAATACATAACACCTAATCTCCAACACAATCATGTAAAATTAACTCAAACACTGAAAAAAATGCCTTTCCTCATGCTAAGAAACAAATAAAGTTATATGACTTGAATTGCCCCTTCTCAGAAAGAAGTTTAATTGCTAAAATGTTGCTCTTTGATGGCTCAGGAGACTTAATGGTGACTCTCATAAAATACCTTAAGAGAAATAGCATGAGATAAAAAGGAGACATGAGATAAACATTGTAATAGTTATTCACAGCATCAAAACTGCCAAAACTCTTAGTCCTATGGATTGGGTTCAAACTCAGCTCCAGGTAGTAAACATGAGTGTTATCATTTGAGCAAATCTGATTGTTTTTACTATAACTGGCATGAAAACAATAAAATGACAGACGAGGACTGAAACACTGGGAAGGCTTTCTAAAGCAAACAAAATCAGACGTGATGTACAAGCAAAGCTGTGATCAGAGATGAGACAGGTGTAAACACTGAGACATGACATGACGTGGCTGGAGGTGGACATGACGTGGATGTAGATAAGTGGACAAGGTAAACACAAGCACATGGTGACAGGTGCATGAAGAAACGTAAACACAAGCACATGGCACACACATGGCAGACCTAAACAAAGAACACGTGACTAAGACATAGATGAGGCAGGGGGCATGGCCAGGGACGTGGCCGGGTCACATGTACATTACTTGTCATAATTTAATCTGTATGTTTGCTTGGGTATTGTGTGTTCTGTAATTGTGTAGTGTGTATAATTGTAATAGTGTGCATATTGTCTATTGCATATTTTGTATTGTCTGTAAATGATATGTCCAGAGCCCATATATTGTATATAATACTAAAGAGACGCCAACTACCAAGAAACAACTTCCTTGTGTGTATTAGCATACTTGAACAATAAATTCTGATTTTGATTCATCCAAAAAAAAAATCATGAAAAACTTGCAAAAAATGTGAAAAATGATTTTTGTTCATAATTTAATTAAAAAAATAAATTGTTATATTCATTAAACACAAGTAGCATATTTCAAGACTTGAACAACCATGTTTGGCTGTACTGTGACTTGTCAGGTTTACTTGACAAATTTTTGTTGGGTCAGCACAACCTTTGCAACGTAAAACATCTCCATCTTTTCCGTTTGGCTCCTGGCTCCATCTGTCTGCATACTGGATCTGTCTCTCAGCCTTGTTTTACTCACTGCCTGTGTGTTGTCTATTCCCCTTGACTAACTTCACCTGACTGTATTTGTTCTTTTCATATTGTGATAGTTGCATAACCTCATTACTGATGGCGGTAAGAGTGACTTAACCTTGTTCATTGCTGCTGAGTGGGATTCTGAATTGACTGTGGACTACAGTGACCAATTTCATACTGGTTACACCCTTAACATTTGGCAAGATACCAGAGTAGCCAATAAATATGGAAAATGCATTTCTTTAAATGGGTTATAATCAACAATTTTATTGTATTTTATTATTTCCCTGAAAATGGTCATAAGTAAAATAAGTCACAGTTACATTATTATTTGTATATGTGATTAACGTGAGCTGATTTTAGTACATTGTGTTATATCAATGGAATTGCCTTATTTGTAAAGATAATGTCCTTAATTCAATTATTTTTAGTCAAAGAATGATGTTTTGAGAGCAATATGTGTGACTGATGCTTTAACATCTATTTAAATGGTGAATCTAGTGTTAATGAAACAGCATTAAGGAATCAGACCTTAACGAGTCAGGCTCTGTTAAGATGATCCCATTTTGTCTGGTCTTCGAACCCAGTGAATAATTGCAAAATGTGTAAGTGGAAATCTGTGCCATGCAATTATCTTCTCTCCTCCTGCATTATTAATGATACAGTGCTGTTATTATCCTAACGGCCTGACAAGTCTATCATTATCTCAAACCACCCTGTAATGGAGTACATATTTTTGCAATTCTTCAGATTGCCATCTCTTACTTTCACAAGTACCAGACAATATATAAGACATACAGGACAGCATCACCAACTATAAATGAATGTAGGCATACTATTAGACTTAGACCTGTCAAAATGTAAAGTTAATATAAGGAAAAATCTACTTTTATAATCATGCTAATATGTGCTAGCATCCCTATGAGAATTCTAATAGTACTTTAGCACTAAGCTAACATTTAGCACACTTGACTTTTGAAACATATTAAATCTATTTGCATATGTTTTATTTGTTGCTTGGAACAGATAAAATTTTACATTGTATGTACAAGTTGGATTCTGCAGAAAAAGAAAGTTTTAATGTTCTAGTAACTGACTGAAAGCTGCTACAGCTCATGCTCACAGTTGGTGACATATCCAGAACCTCCAGAATGTGTAGCGACCAACTTACTGTTTTTCTACCTGTTTGACTGAAACATTTGCATTATATGAGAGCCTACAGCAAGCTTACAGCTTCTGATCAATATAGTTGCTGTAAATATGCCTAAAATTGTTTATTATTATTATTATTATTATTATTATTATTATTATTATTATTATTATCACTGTTATTGTTGACCAATTCTTTATGGTCAACAACATTAATTCTTTAATTAAAATAATAATTATTTTTGTTGTTGTTGTCACTGTTGTTGTTTTTAATTTTTACATAAAATTTACTGATTTAACCCAGTGAATGCCTAGTGCTTAAGAATCCTTACTTACAGTTACATTTCTATAGCACTATTCTAAATATTCAAATTGCTTCCATCCACCTGGATGATGTAATGGCAGCTGGTCTGTTGAGAGATGAGAGATGAATTTTGAAGATGGGAATTATTAGAAGTGGGAAATTTAGCAAGGACATCAGGATAATACCCCTACCATTTTGGAGGAAATGGCAGGGCTCTTTTTCTGACCTCAAACTACTGGGAGCTTGGGTTTATGTCACATCTGAGAGATGACTTCATTTATACTCTACAGTGTCCCCATCACTGCACTGGGACACTGGGATCCACACACAACAGAGGGATAACACCTCCTGATGTCCCTGCCAACCTCACTTCTAGCAGCCACACAAGCTTTCCAAGTATTCTCCAAGTACGAACCAGAGTCAGACCTGCTTAGCTTCAGTGGATTTCTATGCTATACAGGTGTACAACCTGCAATTAATTTTAGTTATTAAGGGCAGCACAGTGGCTTAGTGGTTAGCACGTTCGCCTCTCAGCGCTGAGGTCTTGGGTTCAAGTCCCCATCTGAGCGGAGTTTCCATGTTCACCCCGTGTCTGCGTGGGTTTCCTCCGGGGTCTCCGGTTTCCTCCCACAGTCCAAAAACATGGAGGTCAGGTGGATTGGGTACTCTAAATTGTCCGTATGTGTGTGCATGTGTGTTCACCCAGCGATGGACTGGCACCCTGTCCTGGGCTTGGTTGAATAGTGTAATGCCCTGCCCTGCTCCCAGTGAGGACTAACCGTGACCCTGAGAAGGATTAAGCGGGTTTGATAATGGATGGATGGATGGATGATATTTATTATGTTTGTGATAATGTAAGTTACAAATCCCCATCAGAGATGATTGTATACTTATCTGTACTTACCTGTGGACTGGTCATGTGTACCTGTGGACTGAAACAAAGAATGTGTGAGAGTTTTTCTTACCTGGAAGAATCCATCCTCTGTAGAAGAAGGGTAGGATCAGGACCTACAAATGCAGAAAATTAAATTAACACTATAAATAATGAGGAATAGGTCATGACTATGAATATGTATGGTGAAGTGTATAATTATCTGCTTCAACTGCTGCTGTATGGAAATTATATACATTTTCTGTACTCCTCTCCTACCCATGCAAAAAAATGGTATGTTCTGAGGGAGGAGTTACCTGAATATAAGCAGCACTCAGAGCAGTGTTAGTGGTCTGACTGTGATCGGGAGATTGTGCCTGTTGAGAGAAGAGAGAGAAATATTAATCTGTATAACTGCAGTCATTGGTTATTATTCACTTGACAATAGTGTTTGTTATCTGTTTGTATGCACCTGTAAATATGTACATACAACTATAACTCTTGGTGTTTTTGGGCAAAGAGAACAAAGAATGCTTGTGTTGGATTATTTCAGCTCCTCAGACCATTTGCCTGGCACTACCCATAAAATGCGCCTCATTACCACTGCACCTTGTGGCGGCAGCAGGGTACACTTTATCACATTATTTATTAAGCTTCTTCTGTACTGCAGAAAACAATATGTTTGTGGTGGAAAGTGATGGAGCCCCCAAGTATCACTTATCCTCAAATGTTCAGCAATGGCCCCGAGTAAACGTGTGTGTGTGTGTGTGTGTGTGAGAGAGAGAGAGAGAGAAAGAAAGAGTAAGCAAGTGAGTCTCGATGTTTCTCTTTCACTATTGGTGAAACAAACATTCTGTTCTCTGAAAAATAATCAATACTTAATGCCAGATGGCAGCAGACGTATTTTGCATTGATTTTTCCATTGACCTTAATTCCCTCCTAGCCTCTGCACTTTGTTCCCAGTGAAAAAGAAAGGCTGCCATTTACAGTAAGATCTTTCTATGTGTGATGAGGTCTGAGAAAGGAGAGGCACCCTCTCCTTAAATGGAAAATGCATGCTCCAATTCCTGGTCTGCTTTGTGTGTAACAGTCTTATGCAACTCCTCGGGCTTTCATATCCATATGAATATGCATATCAGTGTAAAGATGTGAGCAACACATCCCCCCCAAATAGCCCCTCCCCACTTATACCCTTATCTAATCTTTGCAAGCACCCTGCCTCCCCCCACCCTTCCACGCCCTCGACTCAGCTCTAGCAGGGATTCCCACCAGCTCTCTTCTCCTTTGCTAACGTCATAGCTTGAGGAGCACTGGCCTGGCTCCAGGCTCCGGGGCCGATGGCGCTCTTTTCCTCTCCATCCTCTCCTGCCTGTGCTGACTCAGTCTGCTTCCTGGCAGCCTTGCTCTCAATCTCTATCTCTCTCTCTCTCTCTCTCCTTCTCTGGCACCATGCTCTGACAGTTGGGTATTTGGAAGAGAAACAGCTTCAGAACAACAGTAGGGTGCTGAAGACGATGTGACAAACAGCGACTTTGTGCTGAACCGCAATGAAACACAACACAAATGAAGGAGTGTTGTGGAAAATAGGAAGTCAGAGGTGATTAGGAAAGAGATTGGATGGTTCGCTTAGACCCAAGGGACAGTATTGAGTCACCGGAAGGTAGACATTCTTCTGACAGGCCTCCATGCTGAGGGCCTGCAAGGGAAAATAAAAGCATCCTAAGGGAAATTGTTGATCCCCACTAAAGCATGAGCACAAATGGGTTTATATTCTCGAGGGTGACTGGCTGCGAAACAGCAGCCAAATGTGACTTTCATGATCATATGCACCCTAAAGCACTACAGTAATCCAATGCATCCCCTTCTGCTATATATATTTGCTCAGTTCTATGATGGCAGTAGAAATCCCCTAGTCCTGTAAACCACTAAATAACTGCATGCTTCGTGACTTTCATCTAATTCCAGGCTTCAGCGGAAAACACATTTGCTGCTTCTACACCTCTATATTGCTATCTTCAGGCATTGTCTGCCACTGCTGCTTTGCCCATGGTGCATTAATATCCATAATGTTTTCTAAAAGCATAATGCACTTCATTCTCCATTTGACATGTTTCGTAGATGTGAGATGCATTTCATTCTTAGAGATCTACAGTTATTGCATCATTTTTGCTGTACTATTTAAATGTAATTACATAATTAATAACATATTCAATGATTACACTTTTTGCTAAATGAACTAAAAAAAATTACAGAAAACTAAATCTGACAATTTTTTAAGTACGGTAGTTTTTTATAGTATTTTTTTTTACAGTATTATGCTGTTTTTGTATTTTACTAGCTGTGATTATATTTTGACACCCATCCTCATTCCACAGAACAACTACAGCAATTACAACACTTTTAACAGTAAAGTAATGGTCTTTTATATGTTATTTATAGATTAGTGGTGCTCTTAACACTATTTTCTTATCTGAGATTTTTACACTGCAACTAACATCTAATACATGCATATTTTTTTTCTAAAATAACTCTTCCAATTAACAAAAAAATAATATAATAACACGTCCTTACAATTTATTACTGAAAAAAAAACATGAAAAATGGGAGAGATTTTAGATTTTTTTGTACCAGTTTTTTTTCAGGCTGCACAGCACTGAAGGGACTTTGTCTAGGTTCATCTTACAACTCAAAGTTGTGTCAAATCAGGCCACCCTTCATTAATATAAAATCTGAGTGCTCAGTTCTATTTCTTTGATACTCAAACATCATTAAAGTATTCCAACCAAGAATCAACATTTTTAGATTGTATTATTATTATTATGATTATTATTATATCACTTATTCCAAAATCTTGTGGCACAATTTGAGGTAAAATTTTTAACTGGAAGCACAAAATAGGCAAATGGCTACAGCTTTTATGTAACACTTCCCTTTTGCATGTGTCTTAGAAAACAGTATTTAGTGGTAATTAGTAATTAACTTGTGAATGTTAGATAAGATGCTGCTATTTAAAAGGTTAATGTGACTTACTGCTACAATAGTATGTAATAAATATTCAACAAATCATGCTAACACTTTTTTGATAATATTTTAAAAGTAGCACTATTGCTGCACTGTGTAATCAAACCTCCTAAAATTAAATATTGTTATATATTAAGCTTATAGTATAGACTTATATTTCCACCACCCCAGCAATAACATATTCCCTGTGTATGAATACAAATGTAGTAAAGATTGAAGACTTTAAACAGAATAAGTCCACTTGTTTCAGAGAGCTCTGAATGATAATTAATTGAACAAAATGTAAGAATGACAAACGGCCGGATTAAAAAGACCTAGATTATATATAACATGGTGAATGTCCATTTGTGTAATACAGCAAAATGCCATTAGCAATAGATCAGATCAGTTCTCTGCATACCTAATGTAAACTCCATAAGCTTGATGTGATTGTACACATATCAGTCAAAAGGTGCTATCCTTGTGAGGGTATGCTGCACTGAATGCCCCCCGCTCTACCCCCTTTTAATCATACGAGCAGTGAGAGTAATTAGAAAACCTTATTTGCAGTTTGTGCAGCAGCCTTGAGTTGCTAGCAGCTGGACGGCTAGTGCGGCGGTGATGAATGACCGCAAGCCTTAATCTGAGATTGCTCTCCAGTCTGTGAACGGCATGTGATAAACGTTGCAGCCTCGTGACGCATCTGATGAACTGATACAGTGTGGGGATATGTCACTCTGATCCTCCTCAGCCATGGCCCCCAGAGATTTCCACAACTGTTTCTGTACTAGCTTATCCTCTCTGTTAGCTTCTAACACCTTTACATGCACTGCAACGCTCCTCTGGAATTGAAACCAAACTCCTGGGCTTATTATGAGCCCGCTGATGTCAGAGTACAGATAGGATAAACAATAAGCTGTACAGGCCTTTAAGCACACTTACTATTTGAGATTTGCTATTGATAGCTGGTAAGAAACTTTCCACTTTCCCAGATGTAGTCAATCACTCAGCTCAGCTCAACTCAACTCAACTCAACTCAACTCCACTCAAGTCAACTCAAGTCAACTCAGCTCAGCTCAGCTCAACTCAACTCAGCTCAAGTCAACTCAAGTCATGTCAACTCAAGTCAACTCAGCTCAACTCAACTCAGCTCAAGTCAACTCAAGTCATCTCAGCTCAACTCAACTCAACTCAACTCAAGTCATCTCAGCTCAACTCAAGTCAAGTCAAGTCAACTCAAGTCATGTCAAGTCAACTCAAGTCATGTCAAGTCAACTCAACTCAACTCAAGTCAACTCAACTCAACTCAACTAAAGTGAAGTCAAGTCAACTCAAGTCAACTCAGCTCAACTCACCTGAACTCAAGTCAACTCCACTCCACTCAACTCAAGTCAAGTCAACTCAACTAAAGTGAAGTCAAGTCAACTCAAGTCAACTCAGCTCAACTCAACTCACCTGAACTCAACTCAACTCAAGTCAATTCAAGTGAAGTCAACTTAAGTCAAGTCAAGTCAACTCAACTCAATAGTCAGCCTGGTTCAGCACTGATACTTCTAAAGTAAGTAACTAAATTGGCTGCCTTAAGTTTTGTCCATTTTCATTGTTTACAGTTAAGTCATTCTGTACCCTATTCAACATCAACTAATCTGTGCAAACTTAATTAAGACCTGGATGTGTTTGTGCAGACTGAGAGAGGTTTAAGTGCAATAAGTATGTGCAGAAAACAATTGAGCTACTGTATTTGGGTGACTATTAAGTTCTAGCATTTGCTAGCAATGTTAAACACCAGTTCTTTTTTTACTTAATTTTCTCCCCCAATGTGTTGGGTAGTCAATCGATTCACCCTTTCGTTGACTCTCCTTATCTCTTGTAATGGCCCTGACTCAAGGAGGTTGGAAACTCACACAGGCCTCCTCCAATGCATGTGAAGTCAAGCCACTGTTGAAACTGCTGCCGGCCCAGGCAGCCAATGTGTTAAGAGGAAAGCTCAGGATCCCCAGTTCTGATGGCTTGCCTGGCAGACGCCTTAGCCAACCGACATTACATAGTAGTGTTAAGGAGAGAGTGCCAACTTACCCATCCAGAGCCTGGATAATTTTTGCTCTCTTTCAAAGTCAAAATCCTCAGATCATAGTGACAGCATCTTAATCTGCTGAGCCACTCGGGCCTGTGGCAGCAGATCTAAGGTGAAGAAGCAAAGTTTGGGCTCATTACATTTGTGGAAACTCACATCTGTTTAAATGAGATATTTTACCATGCCACTCCTTTAATAGCAATTAGCAGGATAATGCTAACGCTGCTCATCAGTTTTCCAACTTTTCAGCATGCTTTTTGTAAAAAGGTAAAAAGCCTTTGTATTTGTCTTTTAAAGTCTTATATTGGTTCATCAAAGGGTCACTGAGTACAGGTAAAGTAGTGATTATATTCCATACCTGCTCAAAAGGCAGAACATTACTGCAGTGAAATGTTAACAGCATGTAGATATAGAGGTTTTATCACTTTTCAGTTAAGTTCACACCACACAAGCACACGTATTCTTAATCAGCATACAGCGGCGCATTAGCATTCAAGAAAAGAAGTGAGAAGTGGTCTCTGTCTCGACCCACTCTACACACTAAGGAGTTCTTTAAAGAAGGCTTTTTATTACAGTATTCGTTCTCTGCACCTGTTATCTCCCTCTCTTTCTCAGTAGATACAGAGGACAGAAAGCCTCTTCAGGGAATGACCCCTCCTATTGCACTCTCTCTCGTTCAATCTGTAACCCTCCCTCCAGTGTGATGGATAGCTGACATCCCAATTCACTCTGATGGCTCACTAAAGAGGAGGTCAAGCACTGCAGAAACAGTACAAACACATGGGACCTGGCACCTCTTGCACAGCATTTCACCCGGATCTTCTGCAGCTTGACGAGAACCTCCCGGAGGTCCATGCAGCACACTGAACCCTGATGTCAACCATGTTAATATTTCATGTCTACACAAGTTTCTGTGATGCTCCGACCCTGAGATCTTGCTCAGGTTCTGCATGAGTTGTAGCACAATAACTGTGAAAGCACACAAATTCAGGATTGCATTTTGCCGCATTCTAAAGTGGGGCAATGAAATTTTAAGCATTATACTGCCATCCTGCTAAATGCTATGCTAAGTATTTGTTCTGCGCTGCAGAGATAGCTGATATAGTGCTAACATTAGCAAGCTCTGAAGGATGATGCTGTCCTGTATTAGAAATACCTGTTGTATGGCTAATTAGCTAGCTAATCAGGTAGCACACTCTGCTCCCATCAGTTGTTATGAATAGCTCTTGAATGCTAACATTAGCTAGAAATGTTGGAAATACTGTACGGTTAACATGAGCTACCTAGCTGATATGGAGGACCACTCTACTCACTTTCAATAAAATAGAGCAGGTGTAAAGCTAACAATTACGTCAGCGTTTTTGGGCCACTCTTAAAAAAATAAAAATAGTTGAATAAACTTGTAATATTTCGAGAACTCACAGGCAGTGGCCGACTACAGGGCTAACGTTGGTTACGTCTCCGTGCCATTCAAAGAGGGCATGTAGTTTCACAGGAGACGATGAGAATGGTAATTGAGATGATCGATCCTGAATGAGCCCTTTATTGGTAAATCCGATACAAAAGTATAACTTTACCAAATACTCAACATCCCTCATTTTATCATTTTCATAAAAGCTTTTGTTTTACAAACTCTTTGGCCATAATAATGTGACTTTCCTGGCTATAATGCCAGAAATACAATATTACGACTTTATTCTCAAAACATCATACCGTACATATTTTTACTTGAAATATTATGAGTTTATTCTGAAAATATTATGACTATTCTGGAAGTCAAATTTTTTTTTTTTTTTTTTTAAAGTGGCCCTAAAATGGCATCATAAACAATAGCTTGTTAAACCCAAGGACAATTTTTTTAAAAAACTTTTTGTCAAGAATAGGCTAACGCCAGCTAAGTAATCAGGTGGCTTACTGTGCCCCATTTATTGTGATGAATGTTGAAGTGTTAAAATTAGCTAGCTGATTTAGTGCCTCATTCTGGTCTCTGTCATTAGTGGTAGCTCTTCCTAATGGCTAACTAGGACTGAACTGGTGGAAACCACTTGGGGCCAATACATTAACAGCTTGTGACTGCAATAAATGTGATAGGCTAATGCAGATTAACATATACATCAAACCCCAGACTACAACAAGCATAAACAGGTCATACAAAGTACTATATGAAGTTGTTTTTATGATGGTTGAGCTGTTTTACAGACTTATAATTTTGTGTTGAAATAATTACATAGTTGCATAATAGTTATTATACTTTCAGATTACATAATGTATCAACAGGTTAGATCCTGCAATACTAGTGTATATATCCAAAAAAACCATACTA
>BRDA01084030.1:1234-20862 GCA_036984385.1 Crenuchus spilurus | reverse complement strand
GTGATGACAGAGCAGGCTCCCCCTTATCTACACTCGCTCTTAAAAGCTTACGTCCCTGCCCGGTCGTTGCGCTCCTCCACTGAACGTCACTTTGCTTTGCCTAACATTCACACAAAGCAATCCAGACTGTTCTCCTCAGTAGTTCCCAGATGGTGGAACAAGTTGCCTACCACCACTAGAGCAGGTGTGTCCCTCACTGGGTTTAAGAAACTCCTAAAATCCGAACTCTTCAAAGATCACCTGCTCTAGTGATCCCAAATACTTCCCATGAGTACTGATATGCACTCAGCATTCGATATCCAAATGTTAATTCTAGTATACTAGTACTAGTAAATACTAGTACAACTCTAGTATTATTTTTTTCCCATCTGTACTTTCCCACTATTGTAAGTCGCTTTGGATAAAAGCGTCTGCTAAATGCAATGTAATGTAATGTAATGTAATGTATTATTATTATTATTATTATTATTATTATTATTTATTTATTTATTTATTTTTCTAGACTATAATAAAGTCCACGGATGCTGCTCCAGATGCTCGGTTTTCTATGGTAGATAGGTGAGGTAGGACAGTGTCACTGTGTTTAGTTCACAAGTTGTTGATGGTGAGTTTAGGAGAGTTTAGAAGCTTTACTACAGCTGTTTAATCTCCACCAGAAGTTTAACACTTTGTGTGTGAGACATGACTGGACATGACTATGTCCTCCCTCACTCTTCTAACATAAACGTTTGAGTGTCTGATGCAGCAGAACTTGTGGATTTTATCATCAAATCAAAACAAAAACAGAGAAATAAAAGTTCAGGTTGTCACAGATGTTCAGTTTAATGTGTGATCCCAAACTTTTGAGCGGTAGTGTATGAACCAAAGAGACAGAACACAGAAGATTGAATAATTGACTTTAACAAAGTTTCGGACTCAATGTGAGTTGAGTTCATCTTAAAAGAGATGGTTCTTCAAGGGTTCTTTAGTAAAGAAAATGGTTCTGTATAGAACCATCTATATAGCACCATCTTTTTTAAGAGTGTAGGACCTTTACATACTTAGGCATGTTCACCTTGTTAAGTTTTCAGTTACTATTAACCAGCCAGTAATTTCATGAAATGTGTCAAAGTTTGCAGTTGCATCGTTTAACTCTCAATTTTCATGTAGGCGCCAAGGTCATTTCTCACCTGTCATCTCCATCTGCCACCGAGTGGCAAGATCTCACCCAAACTACCCGCAATACTTCTCACACTGTAATTATCTGAGCAGACGACAGCCCGATGATTTACGTCATTATTCTTCCAGGGAAGAAAGGATGCAAATCGGGATAATAGGTGTCAGTGGTGGAGTCTGTGCGAAGATGACTTTAACCGTGTGATTTATTTCCTACTGTCCCTGTTCTTGACTCGCAGCATTGATCAGAGTTCCCTGCTGGCCCATGAGAGGGGCTGGGACTGTTGGAGCTCTCGTCTTAACCAATCCTGAAAGAGAACATGGCTGTGAATGCCGAGGCTGGCTGCTGGTGATTGATAAATGGGGCCTGTGCCCAATTCTCTGATGACTATTAATCCGAAAGACATGCTGCTGTCGGTGAGGATGGAGGGAGCAGTTGTGGATGGGTTGCAGGGAGCCTGTTTTTTAAATGTTGTTCGAGCTGAACGTTTTTTGCTCAGAAGTGGCTCACCTGCTCTTGCTGCCAAGCGGATAACGTCTGGCCTGAAGCCACATTCACAGCCAGGGATTTGCACAAGGATGGGCAGATGTGTGAGTCTGTGTGTGTGAGAGAGAAAGAGAGAGAGAGAGAGAGAGAGAGAGAAACCCACTCATACATACATACATATACCCGCTTCATTCTTTTTGCATAATCAGTTGAACTTCATATGTTAGACTCTCATACATACAGTAACTGTAATCCTCAGTCTGTTGACTGGCTCTGTAATTAAGATACACCAGCATTTTCAGACCCATCCAATTAAAATGAGAAGACCTGATTATCTTGATGGCAGTACCAAAAAAAGTCTCAGGAAATATGTGAAAATTATGATGAATAAAGAAGTTGGACCAAGCAGACAGTCTTGGAGAATGCCAAGCCGTTGATGTCCTGTGCAATACAAATTAATTAAACATCACAGTCATTCATCATCCTGCTCTGGTCCATAAAAAAAGATACTGAGACATGCCACGCTTTATTTACTGATCATTTTTCATACAGCATGTGTAATGAAATACCTCAGGTCTGTAGTTCAGCACAGGCCTATTCTAACTCAGCCATTCACAACATTGAGTTTCAATTTTGGCTTGAGTCCAATACATCACTAGAGGACAGAAGAGGCACCTGAAAATAACAGTGAAGAAAAGGTGCATGATTAAACCAGAAAGCACTAGGAATAGAGCTGCTGTCAGCTAAGTTTGAAAACAAGTCTATAATGGTGGTGTCTGGAAATAGCAGGACATATGAATGTCAGTCTCAGGCTGTAACTGCTCAGTCTATATCGAAGCTTATAGTCATATCAGATTATTACAGCCACTTATCTAATAGTGGGAGTAACCACTCTTAACTCTGAGTTGTTGCTCAATGGTGATCCTTGACACTTTCAGAGTTGCTCCTGAGTTCATTATAGAGGTTAATTGCTTTGCTGTGGTGCTCTGTACCACTTGTCGTTGTTCACCTCTAGCATCAATGGCCTGTAGGGCACAAGTGTTATGCTGTTGGGAGGCACTCAATATACAAGAAGTCCTTTCTCAGTACATCTTCACTAGAGCAGCTCTAAAACACATGTGCAAAAAATGCTTGTGTGCCCCCATCCTGCTTCCCTCCAGCACACAAGTCTCTACTGCACATCACTCTCCTCCGTGACATCCATCCATCGTGGGCGAGGCCATTGATTGGCGGGCAGATACAGGTGTGAAGAAAGGATTTTTGCTCAAACCGTATTCTTGGCTGGGTGGGGGTGCACCCGTCCAGAAATGAGACCCCACACGCAGTGCGTAGTCTACAGCATGTAGAGTGCCGGCCCTGCTCTAAAACATCCCAAATTTGCAGTTTTTGAGATGCTGCCACCCTTCACAAGGTGCCCTATTATCATCCCTGTTTTTAGACAGTCAAATCACATCCTTTGCCCATGATGAGTGTTTTACACTCTGCTACAACTGACTGGTGTGCTCGCTTATTTATACATGCAGCAGACCCTGTCATGTGGCATCAGTAACGTTCATTCCAAAACAGGGGTGGCCATTATATATATATATATATATATATATGTGTGTGTGTGTGTGTGTGTGTGGGTGTGTGTGTGTGTGTGTATGTATATGTGAATGTAAATTTAGGTGCCATACAGCATCCATAAGAACCTTTAAGGAGCCAGACCCAGGATCTCCTTTTGCTGACACACTTACAGCCACACTGTCATTTATGTGTGGCAGAGCAGATCATGTTGGAGTGTAATGTTGTGTAGTTGCTGGCAAGGATTTGGCATCAGAGAACTCATTTTGATCAAGTACTGGCACCACCTTTGGCTAATCTGGGTGGAAAATTGGGAAATGTATCAAAATTAAATCTGGGCAGAAACTTCATTAGCAGAAAAATGTGGGGGGTGGGGGATACAACAGGATGAAGCAGGCCCAAATTTTTCTGGTTGGACCATGTTTGTGATCAATTGTTTAACTCGAGCTAAAAGCTGCTTTAACCATGCATCAACGTTTAACTGATGATGATTATTATTATTTGGCTGACCAGAAACAGTAGAGAAGTAAATAGAAGCCTTGCTGCTGAACTTTGGTGAAAAACCCAACAGTTTCAACAGGATTAATTTGATGTATGTCTCGCAGACGCTCACAGGAGGCCTGAGTGGACAACAGTGATAAGTTGTGCTCCATTAGATTAATGCCATTCTGCCGGGCTTTTCACACCTGCAGGGGGAGATATCATTTAAGAGTAGACTGGAGAAAAGAAGCTGGCTTTCAAATCTGTAAGTACATTTCTTGGAAGAGAAGTTTAGTTGCTTTATGGCAGATGCTGATAAGGGGATAAAACTGGAGACTTTGACTTTGACTTGCTGTGAAGCAGATAATTTCACTCTGTTATACATACATCATTGTACTAAGGGTGTAACATATAGCATGTATCTGTTTCATGATTGGCGCAAAAGGTCATACATTGTAGAAGTAGCTGAATTTGCAGGTTTATTGATGTGTACAGCCATACGAGTCTACCAGCAGTGATAATCCCAGTCTACTGGACATTCTCCTCAGAGTTTTGGCCAACAGCACACAAGGCTGAAGACCTCTTGCTCTGCTCTGCTCCATATGTTCATGGTGTGCAGTTCCCTGTGAAGTGTTCTTTCAGAAAATGGTTGTAAAAGACCTAAGTTGCCAAAGCAATTCTTGCTGGAAGTGGCAAGATTTTTATTCAGAAGCCATGAAACCCGTCGGAGGTCCGTGTCCATCAGTTTTTTTTCATATTCAAGCGGCACTAGGGCTCTGTAGAGGCTCCCCTAGGATGGCGCTGCACCTGCCGAGCACAAGAGTTTGTTTATGTCTACCCCAGGTGACAGCGCACCTTGGGAAAGGGAAGAGGCGCTGCCTGTAGCGCCCTTGAGGTAAGTTTGTTGTTTATTTCACAGCCTCATTTTTTCATCTCTCCCTTCAAGTGCAGAGGAAGCATGTGTGCACCACACCTTTCCATCTCAGCTGCACTCATTCATCCCTGGCTACAAATGTATTTTTTTGTTTAGTGTTTTGGAATTGTTATTCATTTATTTTTTAATTGCCACTCCCCTCTGCACTTGAATTCTACCCTGAAACATAGTCTCCAGGTTTTTTCTTAAAGTGTCCTGTGTCCTAGAGGGAGCTTGACTCTGCCCTCTGGCCCACAGCAGTCTAATGACAATATTAGACAAAAATAAGGACAGACATTAGTTAGAATAAAATATAAGAAACACAAGAAAATAATATATTTTTAAAAATGTACATCCTGGTCTGATGTAGGTCAATGGGCATTCATCCTGTTTGTTTGTTCATTGTCCTTTCAGATAGTTTTGGCAACTTGTGAATTGACCTCTAAATAATGTACATATTTTTTGCCTTTTTTCTAAAGAATTTTGTTCAAATATTTGTATGTATTTACTTTTCTGACTTTGCTTTATTTAATAACTGATTTAATGTCATTTATCTGTGGTCATTTTGTTGATCACAATCAGTGGTAAATACATTTCGACTGGTAAACCCCAATGAGGTCTGTTTTTACCAGGATTTCCTCAGATAATTCCAGAAGATCTCAAGTGTACTGCACAGAATAAACAAAAATACCCACAGGCTTTTGTCTTACTCTTCAATTAAAGACTACATTCTCTTATTTCAAAACAAGGATGCATTTTGCTTGTAAATACCTGAATCATTTCTTCACTGAAGTAGATTCTAGTCATTCTGCTTCAGTGCACTTCTGCAGTCTTCTTCCCACCGCTGATCAACAGTCCTGATCAAAGAGAAAATCAACACTCCCAGATGAAAGCAGCAAGCCTCCTTAAACATTTATATCCAAAAAATTATACCCTCCCACTGGACTATAATGCTTATGCCAGGAGTCACTTCAATTTTAATGAAGATAACTAGACAGACTATTTGCAATTTACATTAAAGTAAATACATGAAAGCTCGGTTGATTAATATATTGGGAATAGTTCAGTAATGGTCAAAACTCTTTCTATAAGCCAGAGCAGAACCAGTACTGAGTGCTGATTGCATATGCTTTCTCATTGGCTTCAGTGCCAAGACCAAAAGCGATCTTTCATTGGCCCCATTATGGCCCAGTCTCCACATTCATTGGCTCTAATGCAGCCCAGAACCAAATCTTCTTTCACTGGCTTCAGTGTACCCCAGACCTAATCTCCTCTCTCACTTGTTCCAGTGTGGCCCAATCCCCTCTACCATTGGTTCCAATGCATCCCAGATCCAATCACCTCTATCAAAGGTTCCAAAGCATCCCAGATCCAATTCTCTGTCATTCGCTCCAATGCAATCCTTATCCAATCCACTCTCTTATTGGTCTAATTGCAGTCTACTCTGCCCTTTCATTGGCTCCAGACCCAATTTCTCATTGGTTCCAGTGCAACCCAATCTTCTCTCTCATTGGCTCTAATGTGACTTGATCCCCTGCTTGCCTGACTTCAGTGCAGCCAAAACCCAGTGCCCCTCTTCCTGGCTCCAGTCTATCTTCCTGGCAGACCCAGTCTACCTCAAATGCCCCACTTTATTTGCCATGTGTCCCAGAGTTCTGTCTTATCTAGCTAATGCAAATCTAAAGCTGCTTAATGACCTCCACAACTACTGTGCACCAACCCACATGAACACCAGTTGAAATCACAATATAATTTGACTTCCTGGCTCAAGGTTAAGTGCTGACTGCACTCCATATTAAGACAATCACCACAGATTGAAACATGCCAAAATGCAACCCCCCAAAAAGCTGTCACCTCCATGGAGATGTTAGGTAGGTGCCAGAACATTTCCAATCCCTGCCCAAAGACCAGCAGGGGGCAATATCAGAGAATATAAACACATGGATTCAGCAAGTGTAGTCCTAAAACTTTGGTGCTATATTATTATGTAAACAAATGATCTGGGTGGAACAGTGGCTTGTTGGTTAGCATGTTTGCCTCTCAACATTGAGGTGTTGGGTTTGATTCTCCATTTGAGTGGAGTTTCCATATTTCTCCCATGGCCTCTGGTTTCCACCCATAGTCCAAAAACATGACAGATGAATTGGTTACTCTAAATTGTGAGTGTTTATGTCTACATAATATGCAAGTATACCTGTATAAAAACAGTTTAAACTTTTAAAATTGTCTATATTTCTGCATAAAAATGATCTAATTTGATCATGCGATTTTCATGAGATTTTTCATGAGATAGTAAAAGTAGATAATATAAAAATATTATAATTGTTCATTTATTATTATGATCCAGTATGTCAAATTTGAGAGAGGCAAAAGTATGTGAACCTTTACTTTCAGTATCTGGTGTGACCTCCCTTTGCAGCAATAACTGCAACTAAATGTTTCCGGTAACTGTTCTTTAAATGTTTTTTGGTAGAACGACTTGTGTGTTTAGGGTCGTTGTCTTTCTGTATGACCCACCTTCTCTTGAGATTTAGTTCATGGACAGATGTCCTGATATTTTCTTTAGAATTCTCTGATATAATTCACAATTCATTATTCCATCAGTGATGGTAAGCCGTCCTGGCCCAGATGCAGCAAAACAGACCCAAACCAGATACCACCACCATGTTTCACAGATGAGATAAGGTTCTTATACTGGAATGCAGTGTTTTCCTTTCTCCAAACATAACACTTTTCATTTAAACCAAAAAGTTCTGTTTTGGTCTCATCCGTCCTCAAAACATTCTTCCAAAAGTTTTCAGGCTTGTCCACATGATCTTTAGCAAAAACCAGCAATGTTCTTTTTAGAGAGCAGTGACTTTGTCCTTACAACCCTGCCATGCACACCATTGTTGTTCAGTGTTCTCCTGATGGTGGACTCATGAACATTAACATTAGCCAATGTGAGAGAGGCCTTCAGTTGTTTAGAAGTTACCCTGGGGTCCTTTGTGACCTCACCGACTATTACACGCCTTGCTCTTGGAGTGATCTTTGTTGGTCGACCACTCCTGAGGAGGTAACAATGGCACTGAATTTCCTCCATTTGTACACAATCTGTCTGACTGTGGATTGGTGAGAGTCCAAACTCTTTAGAGATAACCTTTTCAAGCCAGATGAGCATCAATAACTCTTTTTTAAGGTCCTCAGAAATATCCCTTGTTCAAGCCATGATACACTTCCACAAACTTGTTGTAAAGTGCAGACCTTGATAGATCCCTGTTCTTTAAATAAAACAGGATGCTCACTACATCTGATTGTCATCCTATTGACTGAAAACACCTGGCTCTAATTTCACCTTCAAATTAACTGCTAATCTTAGAGATTCAAATACTTTTGCCTCTCACAAATATGTCATATTGGATTACTGTCCTGAATAAATAAATCACCAAGTGTAACATTTTGGTCTTTTTTGTTTAACTGGGTTCTCTTTATCTACTTTTAGGATTGCGTGATTATGCAGAAATATAGAACATTTTAAATATTCTCTACATAACATAGTTTTTCGGTTTCTTCTCTGAGTCTTTTTGGATTGGCTCTGGGTGTTGGAACCTAAAGAGGTTTTTTCATCCAGAAACAGTCATTGTCCAAGAAAGTGTCCATCAGTCGTTTCAGAGTTATTTATGGACTATAATCAAGTCTTACATAAAAATCTGAATCTGGATGGGATTCATCAGTTAATATTACACTAAACATACTAAAGGCACCACATACAGTCTGCAAACTGAAAACATGACTGCAGGTTTCATTAAAACAACTGAAACATATACAGAATACATGACAAGAAGGTTATGGCAATCTGATCTCCATTCATAATGACTCAACTAAATGCAGTGTAGGGTTAGAGATGTATATTTGGGCTCTACATTTTGATTAAAATAAGAGATGTGCTCAATAAGGCTAAAATGATGAATTATGAGAACAACAAAACCTTTCACAGGCTTTAGGTGGATATAAACAGCAGGAAAATTGCATGTAAGAAGCAACATTAATACAGTACAGCAGTATTCAGTGTCATAGCTGATATTTGCAGTTTATGGTGAGGTCTGAAAAAAAAATCAGTATGCATATAATCTCTTACCATTCTGGCTCTGTGCCTGGCTGAAGGTTGTGTGCAGTGATGTACAGAAGTGGAAAACATAATGAACTGAAGCTGTATGGCCTGAGCAGTAACTACTGAACATGTGATGTTATTACTGTGCTTTGGATGCGGTTCTATGGGATATAATTGTTGTGGTATATTTTACTTTAATTCAACTTTAACTCAGGATATTCAATATATATTATAATATAATATTTAATTTAATCTTCTATCTTGTTAGGTTACTATATTTAATAAAGACAATTTACCACCAAAGATGGCCCAAAGCTTTTGCCACCAAGACATTAATCGTTGCTGATATGCTGGAATAATTGGCTTACATGAAATGCAAACTGAATAAGAGTTATCAAAAATTAATAAACAAGTACATAAATTAACATAGAAATTAAGTATCCTCTGAAAAGCATTACTGCAAATTGATTTCAGTATCAAATGACTGAAATATTAGCAAATATTTTTATTGATATATTTATTAAAATATTATTTTGGGGCACTGTGGATATCCTTGCTTTATTGGTTTGATAACATATGTATACTATGCCACTGATCTGTACTAAAAACCATGCCGTACTAGACACTGGGCCATTATAAACACTGTGTTATGCTAGACACACTGTTTTACTAAAGACGTTTTACTATAGACATTATGCTGTGTAGACATTATGCTGTACTAGACACTATATTTTAATATAGACTATGTTTACTAGACACTGTGCTGTACTAGAAACTGTGCTGTACTTCACACAATCCTGTACTAGACACTGTGCTGTACTATACACTATGCTGTGCAGACACTATTCTGTATTAGACACTATGATGTACTAGACACTGTGCTGTACTAAACACTACGCTGTGCAGACACTACGCTGTGCAGACACTATGCTGTACTAGACACTATGCTGTAACAGACACTGTGCTGTACTAGACACTATGCTGTAACAGACACTATGCTGTGCAGACACTATGCTGTACTAGACATTGTGTTGTATTAGAGATGCTGTGCAGACACTATGCTGTTTGATTGCGCTGTACTAAACACTATGCTGTGCAGACACTATGCTGTACTAGACACTGTGCTGTAGTAAACACTATGCTGTACTAGAGACTGCGCTGTACTAAACACTATGCTGTACTAGACACTATGCTGTACTAGAGACTGTGCAATACTAGACACTATGCTGTAGCAGACACTATGATGTGCAGACACTATGCTGTACTAGACAGTGTGTTGTACTAGACATGCTGTCCAGACACTATGCTGTTCTAGACACTATGCTGTACTAGACAGTATTCTCTGTAGAGACTATGCTGTACTAGACACTGCGCTGTACTAAACACTATGCTGTGCAGACACTATGCTGTACTAGACACTGTGCTGTACTAAACACTATGCTGTGCATACACTATGCTGTACTAGACACTGCGCTGTTCTAAACACTATGCTGTGCAGACACTGCTGTACTAGACACTGTCTGTACTAAACACTATGCTGTACTAGAGACTGCGCTGTACTAAACACTATGCTGAGCAGACACTATGCTGTACTAGACACTATGCTGTGCAGACACTATGCTGTACTAGTGACTGTGCTATACTAGACACTATTCTGTGCAGAGACTATGCTGTACTAGACACTGCGCTGTTCTAAACACTATGCTGTGCAGACACTGCTGTACTAGACACTGTGCTGTACTAAACACTATGCTGTACTAGAGACTGTGCTGTACTAAACACTATGCTGTGCAGACACTATGCTGTACTAGACACTATGCTATGCAGACATTATGCTGCACTAGACACTGTACTGTATGAAACAATATGCTGTCTAAACTACACATTATGCAGTGTAGACATTCTGCTGTACTAGACACTATGCTGTCTACACACTGTGCCATACTAGACACTGTGCCACACCTTACACTATGCTGTCCTAGACACTATGTTATATTAGAGACTTTGCTGTACTACATGCTTGCTGTACTAGCCTCTATGTTGTGTAGACACTATACTGTCTTGGCACTGCTGTACTACACAATATATTGTACTAGATGCTGTGATGTACTAGACAATGTATTGTTCTAGACACTATGATGCACTACAATCTATGAAGATGTGATGCCATTAACTTTAAACATAAACCAGACCAAAACATAAATGCACCATTAACCAAAAGTTTGGTTAAAGTTTATTTCTTTGAAAGTACATTCTGCCCAATTACTCTTACTGTAACATCTACAGTGGGCACCAGAGTATTAGAACTAGACCATGGAGCAAAAGAAGAAGAAGGACAGATCTGATGAATGACATTTTCTCTGGGCAATGTTCTGCTTGGAAAACTCAGATCCTGGTATTCATGTGGATGTTTCTTTGACATGTACAACCTACTGCAACACCTAACACTGCTGTAGATTAAGAAAACCCCTTCATGACCACACTGCAAAAAATATTCACAGATGGTTTGAGCAACATGATAAAGAGTTCAAGGTGATGACTTGGCCTCCAAATCCCCCAGACCTTATTCCAATTGAGCATCTGTGGGATATGCTAGACAAACAAGTTCCATCCACAGCATCTCAACCTCACAAGTTCCAGGACTTACAGGATCTGCTGTTGATGTCTTGGTGCCAGATACCATGGGACACCTTCAGAAGTCTTGTAGTCCATGAATCAATGGGTCACAGCTGTTTTGGCAGCACAAGGAGGACTTAGACAGTAAAAACCAACACAAAAAATGGCAAGAATCAATAAATAATTATATTTATTAACAGAAAATGTATCTAAACATATTCTCCTTAGAGGATGAAACGTACATTTATTTAGAAAATCATAAAATTCTGCAAAAAACTATAGTAGACTTGAAATAAACTGTATAATTATTGCACTCTTTTCCCAAAAAAAAAAAATCTTTCATTAGAAAGCAAAAGGAAGTAGAAGGACTTTTGGCTCATCTTTCCAAAGGAGTCAAAATCTGGACATACATGAACTGTTAGTGAAAGCCAATCATTTGCCGCTATTCAATCAGTAAAACTGAATCAGGGATGGAAGATTAGTCTCCTCTGCGTGTCTGTGCCTTTTCTGTCTGTCTGTCTGTGATGCAGTCTCATCATACACAATGCATAATTCAGCAATGCCTTCACTCGGCTCAAAGAGCCACAGCGCCACCTTCTGACTCCACACTCTCCTGCACTGTGTTCTAACGCTGGGTTTAGTAACCAAACCTCATCTGCTGAACAATGAGTCTCCTCTGTAATGAATAATCATGTCCTTCTGTTATGATTTGTAATGAATTTGATGACTGTAACCTCTGCACTTACTCCTTAGCTATGGAAGCTGTGATACAGGAATGGGCTGATCAATTCAGAAATATTGATCCGTCCTTACATTTCTTTCTGGAAATCAATCTTCAAATTCTTTAAGACTTATAGCAGCCTCTGTTGACCACAGAGAGAAATAACTGCAGCAACCTAAATCACATACTATATCTCCATCCATTCATTATCTTCTGCTTAATCCTGATCAGAGTTTTGGTGAGTCCCCTTCCCCTTCACCAGACGCAGGGCATTACACAATCCTACCTAATATCAGGACAGGGCGCCAATCCATGGCTACATCCAATACTATATGATTGTTAGACATGTGTTGGAAATATTTCGGTTTTCAATTAGAGAAAAATCATCGATTTATGCTTTTTGTGTTGGATTTCACAAAGAAATGTTCCAAACAATCATAAATGCTCATACAATGCAGCACCAATACTGGAAAACGTACAAAAAGTCCAAACCTGTAGGTGTGCCAGCGGGGGACTGGGTGAAGAATGTCATCAAGGGTGAATGAGTGGTAAGGCATTGGCTTGCATTATAATTGGCATGCTGCAGTTGAACCATTTCGAGCCATTTACTAAACAAGGTGCCAATCATACAGTGAATTGCTTTATTGCCTTTAAGAAAATGATAGCTGGACACTCCAGGAAGCCATCAGTTGGCCAATGTTTTTTTTTCCACTGGTGTACCAATAGCAGTCCAATAACTTTGTGTTTTTTGTGGCGAGACAGTACAATGTGCTGTAATGTTATGTCACATACTGAGATTGTCAGTATTGCTTACTTGTTGATGTCCACAGTATCTGGTTGTTATTGTACATAAACAATTTTTTTTATATATATCAGCCTAAGTACATTAACCTTGCTTGCTATCAGATGAGAAAGGAAATTTGTGGGACGGCCAATCTGTACCTTAATCTCTTACCATTATTATTATTATTATGGTAACACTTTATAATAAATTTCATTAATAAGCCATTAACTAATGATTATTAACTGTGAATCATTAGTTCATGAGAATTTAATAATAAATAAATACCGAATCGAAAATAAAATTCTTTTATTGACGTATAAAGCACTACATGGTCTTGCCCCTGAGTATTTACAAGACCTTATTTCCTATTATGAACCATCTCGTTTACTTAGATCACAGGGTGCTGGCTTCTTGATAGTTCCCAGAATTCAGAAATCATCAGCAGGGGGAAGAGCCTTCTCTTATATGGCCCCTCATCTTTGGAATAACCTCCCAGACAATGTTCGGGACTCAGTCACAGTCTCAACCATTAAGACTAGACTGAAAACATATCTGTTTAGTTCAGCTTTTGGTAATTAATACTTTACAGGTCGTAGGTCCAGGGGTGCACTGGCATAGGGATTTATAGTGAACTGAGATGCTGGGGCTG
This sequence comes from Crenuchus spilurus, assembly GCA_036984385.1. NCBI lineage: Eukaryota > Metazoa > Chordata > Actinopteri > Characiformes > Crenuchidae > Crenuchus > Crenuchus spilurus. The sequence continues at coordinate 7,404 of BRDA01084030.1, read as the reverse complement.
TCATACTCAGGTTTGTTGACGGTGAGCAGAGGGATGCCAATGTCTCGAGGAGCTCCCATGCCTGTTTACCTTCTGGCTCTCTCCTTTTAGGTAAGCTGTTCTAGATAGTTCTGCTGGAGTCAATAGCCACACTCTGATATGTCTCATAATCCTTGTGCTCTATAAATCCAAACAGAACTAATTCAATTTTTTGTCTCTTTGCGAGTGAATGATTGCCCACCAGTCCGGTACAAGGTTGATGGAAGGCTGACTACTATTCTCTCCATGATGCTTCCCTGGATCAGATGCCCACCAACGACCAGCTACTGTGGCCTGCTCCAGATACCCTACTATACTGCCCACATTGGAGTTCAAATGGACTTTCTGACCGTTATCATTGCACCCACTATCATCATCATTTCTGTCCCACTACTGTCACCATATCAGCTCACCTGAACATTACAACAAGATCATATGATTATGATTCATCACACACTTAGAATTAGCAGACCAGAGGAGGATGGGTCCCCCATGTGAGTCTGGTTCCTCCCAAGGTTTCTTCCTCCAGCTCTGAGGGAGTTTTTCCTTGCCACTGTCGCCGTTGGCTTGCTCACCGGGGATTAGGGATTAATGATTTGATGTCTGTTATTACTAACCCTGTAAAGCTGCTTTGTGACATCAGTTGTAAAAAGCGCTTTATAAATAAAATTTGATTGATTGATTGAATTTGAACATGAATAAATGTTTATAAATGACAGTTCATGTAGTTACTAATGATTGTATTCATTTTTGCAAATGTTAACCAATCATTAGTAAATTATTAGTAAATTATTAGTAAATCATTAGTAAATCATTAGTAAATCATTTGTTAATGAAATTCTCATGAACTAATGATTTGTTCAGTTATTAATCATTAGTTAATGAGCTATTAATTAAAGTTATTATAAAGTGTTACCATTATTATTATTACATTACACTTATACAGCGCCTTTCTAGATACCCAAGAATGCTTTACAATTGACACACTCCACTTACACGCACTCAATCACACACACCGGCGAGAAGCAGCAGCCGGTCGCACACAGCGTACTCTTAACCTGAAGCGACCGTCTACCTGGAGGACTGCATCGAGCACTAGAGGGATCACCCAGGACAGAGTGCCAACCATATCTGGGCATACATACATACATACATTCATACATACATACATACATACATACATACATACATACATACATATATTCATACATACATACATATATTCATACACAGACATACACATTCATATACACACCAGGGTCATTTTTAGAGTAGCCAATTCACCTGATCGCCATGTTTTTGAACTGTGGGAGGAAACTGGAGTCCCCAGAGGAAACCCACGCAGATATGGGGAGAACATGGAAACTCAGATGTGGACTCAAACCCAAGACCTCAGTGCTGAGGGGTGAACGTCCTAACCACTAAGCCACTGTGCCGCCCATACTTACCATGCCCCTTGCCCACTATTTTCTGATATCTAACATCCTGTATGTGTCCTACTATCAGGTGCCAGAGTCACAAAAGCAGCCATCTGGAATGAGAGAACTTTCTCTAAACATTCAAAGCTCAACATGTGAGACAGACATTACAGAGTCACCTCCACCACCACCAGTGGTCAGCATCAGGATGAATGATGTGACAGCAGCCAGAACACTCACCACACATTAGCTATTCGACTGAGAGGTGAGGAGAGGTGGAAGATGGAGATGACTAGGAGAGATGTAGCCAAGACATTGTAGTAACAGCCCTACTGTTTTAGGTGAAATGACCGCGGAACATTTTCTGATTTCAGAGAATCAGGACCTCTGTTTTATATCTCATCTGAAAAATGGCACCATTTGTGCAGTACAGTGTCCCCATAACTGCACTGAGGCATTGGAATAACCACAGAACACAGGAATAGCACATCCTATTGTCCAGCAGACACAAGCTTTACTTGAAGGTCTCCAAGTACTAACCAGAACCAGACCTGGATTTGCATATTATGTTATATAGGTACTATAGGGTGACCAGATGCCCTCTTTTACCTGGACATTTCCTTTTTTTGAGACTTAAAAAACATGTCTGGGCGGAATTTCACAAATGTCCAGGATTTTGTTGTACTCAAGAAGTGTTTCGTTCACAAACTAGTCTCCCCCTCCCTCTGTTCCTTTTGGTTGGCTTGAGTGAGATGTTACGCTATATTAAATGGAGACCCAGCTGAAATCCAAGCCGGTTCCCCTTTAGCCTGCCACAAGCTCATGATTGGCTCTGCTATTTCTTGCTAACGTGTGATTGGCCGTCGCAGCTGTCACTCCCTCAAATGGAGTCTGGACTGCAATTTGGCTTGCTGTAATAACTGTAAGTTATTAACGTGTTGAGCGTTTGTTCTGCCTGTGTCACGTCAGCTAGACATATTTTAATATCAGCGGTTTCATATTAAAATTCATTAATATTTACATTTGAGTGTGTGTCTGTGTGCGTATGTCTACCAGTCTGTGATAAGCCATCTATTTACATGCCTCTAAGTGTAACTATTATCAAAATAACTCGGAATTTCTGCTTATTTTTGCTCAAAAATGAGGTATAATTATGTGTAAATGAGGTTTATTGACCGTACATTCTAAACATATGTGTAACACTGGTGATACTGAGGTGAAGTGAGGTTGACTGAAAAGGATTGTGTGATAATTTTATGCTACATGCTTTTAACAGTTTATTATTTATAAATAATATGTAATAATGTATTGATATTTTATTAATGATTAATATTAATTTGTATTACTTTATTATTCATAATAACATTTAGTAGTTATTATTAGTGTATTATTAATAGTAACTAGTAATTATTAATAAAGTATACATCATAATTTGTCAATATTTATTAATAATTAATAATAATAAAATTTGTGTTCAAGCACCAAAGAAAATTTATTTGAACATGTAATACATCATACCCCCCACCCCCCTAGGTACTATGGTTGCTAAAAAAAACTAAAATGTACATTAGGTGAGAAACAGAAGTCCACATATGGAGCTTAAAACTGAATTTGAGGGGAATGAGAACTACACAATAGCACAGCATCTCTGTTTTTCCCTCCGAAGCAAATTGGCCCGGCGTTCTCCATAATTCAGTGTGTGTGTTCATGAGATGGCTGAGAAGTGTCAGATGTTTATCAGCTTGTTTTGCTATGTGTGATGCAGAGTAAAGCAAATCGTATCCCATCCTCCCCCGCATCCTTCTTATCTTTCACACTCTGTCTGGAACCTGGGCTTACTCTGACGGAGAACTCTATTTAATCTCTCTCTCTCTTCCTCTGACAGTCTTGTCATCCACCCACCATTTTGCTAAAGGATAACTTATTCTGATTCTAGAAGAAGTAAGTGTGTGTGTGTCTGTGTGTGTGTCCAAATGTCCTTATAATGCAAGGAATACGGGATGTACTGCTGGTCCTGTTGAGGAAACGTGCTATTTTCACCACAAATTCAACTAAAAGATCAGAAAGGTCTGTTTTTGGTTACAGAGATTAAGTTTAGGTTTAGATTTAGATGTATTACTCAGATTACTGACATCAGAAGTGTCTGAAATTAAAGAGGTAGAAGCAAGGAACTTTTGATTTGAAACCAGTTTCCTCGATGAAATTAAGGCTGTTATCCCTCTTATACTCCGGTTGCCACATCTTTAGGTATTTATTGTGCTTTAATGTCAAGACACCATGAGTAGTAATTAACAAATGACAAAGTCACATTACCAGAACATTGATATAGAACAGTGATTAAACATTTTTAACCTGATCTACATATTTAAACAGGTGTCCCTGTAGACAGAATTAATATACACCTGCCAACCAATCAGAAAAGAGTATTTCGCATATCTGTTGTATAATGACAAACAACTGATCCAATCACATATAACACTCAATTTATTCTGACCCAGAACACAAAACGTCAAACTTCAATTTATTACCATACTAACCATACAGATATTATCCCTTTACAATACATAACAATATAAATAAATACACAAATAACATTAACATCATTATAATAATACATACATGCATTCTTACATTCACTCCTATGAATAAAGCTAAGTGCTTCTTTGTAGGATCGAAGGGCTGGAAACTGTGAGCTCTTACCCCCCCCTCAGGGTCCTGTACAAGAATATATCATAAATATTCCTAAGAGATTAATTTCAGCCAACTGTTTAATAGTCATTACTTACTCCTGCTCTCTTCATGCCTGCAGATGCACCCGTATGGTGAAGAACTGCTGAGCTCAGCTGCTGCAAACACTTTTCAAACCCTTCTCCTGAAACAGCCGTGACCTAATGCTATGTTTCACATGAAAATGTAATAAACAGTAAATGGCTAATTCTGTCTGGGGGGATTTTACTGCTTTTAAGAAGTGCCAGCTAGCTGTGTCTGATGTTTTTGTTCATTAGGATGCATTAACTTTAATATGCTTCATTGGCACAGCTTCCTGTGAGCAGAAAATAGTAATGGAGGATTGTTTTAGCATTGATGATGTGGTAAGAACCTATTCTGAAGGAGGACTCAGGCAAGTAAATATGATCCATACACAATGGCTTTAATGTTCAATGCGCAGTATATAAATCAAACTTGTAGTACAAGAACGCAAAGAGTCTTGAAATGTAGTTGTGAGACAGAGTCCTGGAAACATAACTGGAGTGACTTGAGAGGAGCAGGAGCCTGAAACACAGGTGACGTAGTAAAGGTAACAATTTTGAAGTTATACTGAAGAGAAATAGGCTTAGCAGCAGCACTGGGCTCACAATGCTCCACAGTGAGCTAGGTGTTGTGTGGAGTTAACCCTTTCAGACCCTGCGTCTATTGCAGTGGAAATCACATGTTTTCTTCCTTTTTTATGTTTTGTTGCACAAAAGACCAATTGAGATCTGTTGTTCATCAGAACAGACATTTACCAACCAATCAAATAACAGCTTAGCCCCGCCCACTGCTTTGGGAACAAAATAAGCACACTGAAATTAGCAATGGCAGCACTCCAGCCAAGGAGGAAGAGTAAGGGTTAACTTTAACTAATTTTTATCTATTTTAGAATCCTTTTTTTCTTCATGTTATGAGTTAATTTTACTCTTAAGGGATGGTTTGTGAAATAAAAAGTTTGATATCAGTTGTAAAATCAGAAAATTAAACACAGGATTTTTTTTTTTTTTTGTCCATTGCAGTGGACAGTGGGTCTTAATGGCATGTTTTTTTAGTGCTGCTGTTAAAGCTCTACTATGCAATTGCAGTGTATACAGACAAATAATCTGTTAAATACACTGTAAAATAAGATTAAAAATATTTATTCTACAAAGTACACAGCACTTGAAATGCTTCAGTTAATTGGCACCGGAAACATATCAAAATTGAAAACTTTATTAGTGATGATGATGGTGATGATGAAGATGCAGAGAGTGCAAGACTCTTGAGTAGGTGAGCGTAGCTGTCTGTTAAATATTGTTACTCCAATACTCCCTTTGTTGTCCATAAAAATAAAAATATGAACCTATAGCTATTTTTGCAAATATTTGTAGTATATATAATAGTATATATGAAATACTATTTTTATAAATGCAACCAAAATTTTGACTAATTTCTCCTTGTTTCATGTTATATATTATTTTTCATAATGAGAGATGTTCTCAAAATTTTGATAGCAGTTTTAGTTCATGCCTAGCAGTTTCAGTTTATGGAACAGGTTTATGATCAAAAAGGATATACAAACAAACCATAAAACTATTCAGATTACATTGCATTGCTTTACAACTGTTAAGACCTACCGTCCACTGCAGTGGACATTTTAAAAAATGACATTAAAAGTATTACCGTACTTTCCGGACTATAAGTCGCGGTTTTTTTTCCATAGTTTGGCCGGGGGTGCGACTTATACTCTGGAGCGACTTATTTGTGAAATTATTAATACTGTGGCGAGAAGCCATTTATAGACGTGTGTTTTTATTGGTCAATCTCCAGCAATACAACACAGCAGAGAAAATCAGACTAACGTTCACGCACTTCATTCATACACAGTTCATACAACACAGAACACCTAAAGCTTTTACCCCTACATGAACCCACAGAACAGTTACACTAACCCTCCCAAACCACCCCCAAAGACCCCTGGATACTTACTTCACGCACTTGCAA
>BRDA01084029.1:5089-19921 GCA_036984385.1 Crenuchus spilurus | reverse complement strand
TAAACAACCTCAATAAACACTATTAATCACTAAAATATGAGATATTAGTCCATAAACAACCTCAATAAACACTATTAATCACTAGAATAGGAGATTTTAGTCCATAAACACCCACAATACAACTAGAATACAGCTTTGAAAAAAAATATTAATGAAAATGCTAGCAAATATGCTAACTTAAAGCATTTATTCAAAAATATATCTAGGCCCCATGATGCCTTGTACAAAATATGTGGTAAATATCAGGTGGAGAGTAAACAGCTGTACTAAAGCCTATAAGCTCACTGTCAACAACTTGTAGGAGACACCAAACTGAGCTAAGAGAAGTGACTCTGTCCTACCTCACCCTTCTACTCTACAACTCTGAGTATCTGGAGCAGCAGCATTTGTAGAGATTATCATACACTTCAAACGGCAAGAAAACAGAAGTAAACACAAAGTAAAAGTGCTTCCATACAAAATTTTCACTTTATTGGGGGCTGATGCCAAACGTTTGAAGGGTAGAGTATTTCTTAAAAATGCCCTCTGTGTTACTACTAGACCCAGACTGGCCAAATGATTCGAAACACTGACCTTGCTGGTATACACATATAGATTATAGTCCATCTGCTAACGCCCAGTCTATGTTTGCCATCCTCTTGCTCTAATCAATGGTGAGTTTCTCAGTTCAGAGCTGGATATTTTTTACAGATATATAGCTGTATATCACTGCATCTTTCTGGAAGCTTTTTCTTGCTTAACTTCTAGTATAGTTGGCACAAAAATGTAAGTATACAGAAATGGCTGTTTAAAATGTCTTACGCATGTAGTGTCAGACAGCATAGTCTTTTCACAGATAAAAGTAGTGAACAGAATGACAGCAAAGAACTGTGCAAAGGAGAATCACAGATTTATGCCCTTTCTCTCTTTTTCTTTGCCAATTCTTTGATTTTTTTCTTTACCCAGTTCTTTATCCATTTCTTGTGCAGTGTTTCTTTTCTCCTTTCATATGCACTTTACTTTTCGCTTGAATGGGGCTGGAAAGTGGGGAGGCAGTGGAGAGAGAGAGAGGGAAAAAACGAGAGATAGAGAAAAGAAAGATTGAGTGAGAAAAATTACATTGGCTGCCTCATTTTAGTATTCTGTTTATAATAAAAACATTGAGAGAAAGAGGCAGTCGTCTGTAAAAGTTGGTGGCGCAGTCTCAGCTCCTATGAATTTTAAATGGTATTGTGGTAAACGTGGCCTCTCCGTCAGCTGCCTTAGCAGGTAAAGTTAATTAACCATGCCAACGAATGCCATGCTTAGTTGTGAAGTGTTAACGCATAAATATAACAAGCTCAGAACATAACACAGGCAGAACGAGGAGGAACTGAGTCCACTGAGAGAGACACCGTGACAATTATAAAAGACTAGCCACCATAAAAGGCAGGGTCAAGGGTCAACCTGGAACATGCTATTCTGTGAGTTAAAGTGTGGAGGTTAATTAGCGGGAAGATTGTTTTCTATTGTTCGTCTTCTTCCAGCTTAGCTAGCATTGCACAAGGTTGCGTAACCTAAGCTGCGCTTTTGGGTAGCGACGCGTGCTAACTTTAGTATGCTACACACACACACACACACACACACACACACACACACAAACACACACACACACGGGCACAGATATACACAAAAAACAGGCCGCTCTCAGAGGCTTAGTTACAGGCTCTTGGTTTGACTTGGTAAATTCTTCATGTGCTGTGCTTCTTCGAATTCTTCCCATCCGCCAGCGGTGAGGGGATTTGACCGGGTGGAACTGGAGTAAAGATAAACAAAAGAACAAGGCTGCTTCAAGTGAGCATTACTGAGAAAGAATGGTGTCTTATACACAGCTGTTTTGTGGGCACAAAGGATATGAAACAGGGAAAGAATTGAAGAAAATCTGCTACAGCCAGACAAAAAGGTTCAGATACGGCATGACTGATCTTCAGAAGTCTTAAAGATTTTATTAAAGTTCAACATTTTAAACTAAATATATTATTCTCGCTTTGCCCAATTTTAGACTGAAGCACTGCCACACAAAAATGTGTTCTAACTTTTTCTAAAACCTTGATGAGCTTGTTAGTTTTGACTTGTACACAGTCATAATAAAGGCCATGCGATACCAACTTCAAATACTTAACTCTTCAAACCGTGTTGCAACAATCAGCAGTAATAGGCTAAGCAGCTATCTACTTAAAATATTTAAAATAATTGATGCAACAAAAGCAGGAGGATAGCAAATGTTTTCAGGTATCAGTTTTCTCAGCTTGTACTGTAGCTAAAAAAATGCTATGATGATATCAGTTAATAATATCAGATATAATCAAATCTAGTAAGAGCTTGAGGAAGATGTAGCAGACACTCGAGTGGTGGAGCCCTTCTCTATTGTGCAGTGATAGCTGTATAAATATGAACTTCATCAAAGAGTTATCAGGAGAAAACAATTACTACAGCCTCACCTCCAAATTCAGTTTCAGAAGTTTGTAAATCAACATCTTAACAAGCATGATGCATTTTGGAAACATGTCCTATAGTCTGATGGAGTTAACCTCCTGACTTTTATTACACCCTAAAGACACTAGGGTGGACCACATCAAGATGGACAAGCTGAAGGTTTTTTTCATGGTCCTCACAATTCATCAACCTAGTCTGTTAATAGACATCTAAAGAGCAGTGTATGGAAGACAGCTCTATAATCTGACTGAACTAGAAGACTTTATTAAGCAATAGGTGAAAGACCCCTAAGAACTGAAAAACTCTCAGCTGGCAACAAGCTGTAATTGTGCCAAAGAGGAGTTAATAAGTACTGATAATGCAGAATGTCCAAACTGTTTCCTTTGTCTTGTAGCTTCAGAGCAAAACATTAAACACATATTGGGTGATCAGATACATTTAGAGTAATAAAAAAACTGTATACATATGATTTAATAGAAATGTTATGTTACAGAAATTTTAGAAACTGAAATTTTATATAAAATTATAATTTCACTGAAGAATCAAAATAGCTTGGAATTGTATGAAACGAACATCCAAAAAAGTGAATTGTTGTTGTTATTATTATTATTATTATTATTATTATTATTATTATTCATTCATTATCACACCCGCTTAATCCTTATCAGGGTCGTGGTTAGTCCCCTACCTTAGTCCCCTTACATTAGTCAACTAAGCCCAGGACAGGGTGCCAGTCCATCACTGGGTGACACATATACACACACACACACACACACACAATTTTAGAGTACCCAATTTACCTGACCTCCATGTTTTGTTTTTTTTTGGACTGTGGGAGGAAACCGGAGACCCCGGAGGAAACCCACGCAGACACGGGGAAAACATGGAAACTCTCAGATGGGGAATCAAACCCAAGACCCCAGCACTGAGAGGCGAACGTGCTAACCACTAAGCCACCGTGCCGCCTATTATTATTATTATTATTATTATTATTATTATTATTATTATTATTATTATTATTATTATTATTATTATTATTATCATCCTCCAGTCACCTTTAAGCATCTACAAATCATCAAATCAGAGTCTAAAATAAATTATCTTACTAAGCAGAGTAAACCACAATTACGATCATCTATAACTCTACAGAAAACAATCTTTCTAGTTTTTCCTCAAATAAATAAATAAACAAATGAGGAATGACTCAAAGACAATTGCTTGTGTCGGTGCGGCTGAATGAAGTCATATGTTTAAGTGCTGTTTCTCGAGTGCCACACAGACAGATTATTACCCAGACTGAGCACTTGTGGGGGACCCCAGATGGGACCCTCTATGCATATTCATCCCTTTCTTACCAAGTTGGATGCACACAGCTGTTTTTCAAAAGTGTCTTCATTAAAACACAGGCATCATCTTGCTCTGAATTATCTAACTGCCCTTGATGCGGCAGGATGGAATACACAAACCCCAATGATTGCAGAACGCCAGCTCAGCTTGGGCTGTTTGTAATGTCTCAGTGGCCATTTTTAATAGCAGTGCATTTGGAGCACTACTGCATAGGACGTGAAAAGAGCCAGGTATGTCATTTGTGGAAGCATTTTGCTGCAGCCAGGCATTTTTCTCAAGCTATGATAACCGAAACACATCAAATGTTTTAGCATTTAAAGAGGCCCAGTTCTCAAATTATTTGAAACAAGTGGAAAAGAAGACTAAGAAATGATGTGCAGTACTGAATATACAGCAAGAAAAGGAATCAGTCAGGGCGAAAACCTGACAAACAGCACACGGTGAAGTAATTTCTGCAAGGTTAATCACATTTGGAAACCGGGTCCTGGTTCTTTATTAAAATTAATACGCTTATTCATATTCAGAAAGGAGCGAAGGTGGGAAGGCAGCGCCACTGATGTGGAAATAAGTGTGACACCTTCTAATGCCATTAAAATGAGTATTCCAGCACAGGGTCCCTTTGCTATCCTCTCGAGGTGGGGCATACTATAATTAAAACTGGAATCAGGTAGGGCCTAGGTTACCTTCTCCATGCTGGATGCCTATTATTTACAATAGTCTTTGTACAGTCCTATCAGTTTATTCAATTTGTGGCAACAGTGAACTAAATCACTTACGTTGCCTGTTGTTAATAAAATTAGCTCTGCAATCTTAAAGCTGTATGAAGCTCAGCTCAGTAGACAACGTTACCTATAGCTAAAATTAAGCAGAACAATGCTTTGGGACTATCATATGCCAGTATTAAATGTTTTGGCCTAATATAAATATGCTGCTGCAGGTGTATATTGTAAAGTTAAATGGCTAAATGCTAAATAAACTGTGTTTTATCATATACACATGGTCATATCAGAATGTTATGACCTCTGGTGTAGAATAAATTTGGTAAAGACGCCTCATGACAGGGTTTGCTGCATGTATAAATAAGCAAGCACACTAGTCAGTTGTAGCAAAGTGTAAACCATCATCATGGGTAAAGGATGTTTAAAAGGGCATGATAGTAGGGTAACAGGGTTAGTAAAGACAATACTAACTCTGTGGGATATTCGAGATCCACTGTAGTGAAGACTATAATAGACTGAGTGCTTCCCAGCAGCATAACAGTATTGCCCCATCACCCACTGATATCAGAACTCCAGCAAGTGGTACAGAGCAATCGATGCACCTCTATAATGAACACAGGAGCAACGGGCAAAAGTGTGAGGCATCTGTGACTTCCTGGACCGAGTTCATTCAATACTATTCCATTTGTTAAAGCTGTCATTAAACAACAGTAGAAATCATTCACAACCATCCAGCACATTCACAGTGACAAAATCATCTATACACTGTGGCTGCCGAAGGCCTCAACCTCTTAACGTTTCTAACTAAAAACCTCAAGGCTACATATCTGTTAAAATAGAACAAGAATTCAAAAACCTCTGAAGGTTTAAAGCTCTCGCTCAACATTCTGCGCAAATCAGATTTCTTTTTTTTCAGTACAGCAGGGGGATGTGATGTAATTGCTGGAAATGTTAGTGAAGAGCTTGCTCAGTTGCATTACATGAGGCTAATAAGACATGAGACATAATTTAAAGAGCAAGAGAAGATGCCCTCCATATGATCAGTGCCCAAGTACTGTTAAATTAAAGCATATTTTTTACATACAGCTCAGCATTATGATGCATAACCCAACACATTCTTGTGGGAAATTCATTTTTGCAGTAAGAGGAAAAGCCCCCAAGTGGGACGGTCATGATCTTCAACAGATGAACAAGAAATCTCATTTTTTGAGTAAATTAGCAAGTCATTGATTGATTGAAAAACATATTTTTTGCATTGGAAAGAAAAAAGTAGTTACATGTGTACATTAAATGTCCAAATGTTTGTGGACACATCTTTTAATGAATGCATACAGCTACTTTACACATTGCTGACACAGATGTACAAATATACACACAGTTTGTCTAGTCCATGTAGAGAAGTACTGCCAACAGAATACAACTAAATATGACCCTATTGTCACCATGTCTAATGCCAGGCGTGGGCTAGAGGGTTATGAAGACCTTCAGCATTTAGCTGTGGAACAGAAGAGCGCTGTTATCTGGAATGATGGTGCTCCATCCAGTAATTTTTGATGAATTGGAGATGAGTTGGGGTCACTGAATGCCATCAAATGACAACAATGCTCCAAAAACTCTTCCCTGGGTAGTAGAAACAGTTACTCCACCAAAAGAAGGATAAACTATTTTTAATGCCTTTGATGAAACAAAAATTTTATCAATTGAAGAAAAGAAAATTTAATCACTCTTATGATAAAAAACACATTATTATTTTAACTTGAAGGGTTCTTGAACAAAAAAACACCAACAGTTTGCATTTATTCCATGCAGTTAGGGAGTAATAATCCTTAAGATTAGGCCATGAAAATACCAGTGGAGTTTAAGAGGTTAATGAGCAGGTCGCTCCATCAACCAAATAACACTAATGCTAGCTAGCCTGTGCATATATAACTTTGCTTTCATGATGAAAATCTCACTGGAAACCTTTTTGAAGCAATATGCTAATGAATAAATTGCTCCTTCTGAAGCCATAAGTATCTAAAATCACCTTTTCACTCTCAAATTAAATTACTCTTGAAGGGGTGGAGTACCTTTTGGGGAATTGTCCGCCTTGTACTCTACAAACCAATGGTTTTAGCTCTAGCTTGACTCCATATAAATATGGGCAGTTGTACTTCAGACTTAAATTTCAGAATGGATTTCTGGAGAGTTCACAACATCTGTATAAAAATAGTCAAATAAAAGCCTCATTCCAAATTGTTTTACAGCTTGTTGTAAATCAAAACGTTTCTCTGAGAAACTGCAGCAAGGTCTGTAGTGGTAAAATGTTTTCATTCTGCACTTTATTGCTGTTATTTCATAACCTGGTTCATTTTCAAGCTATATTCATTTACATTGTGCATTGGGGATTTAACTCAATTCTCCACTCACTATTCAGCCTTAAACAGGCCCATAAATGCATGATGCTGAACACATTTATACTCCATACTACTGTAATATACAAATTAATGGATAGTTTTATTTTCCAAAGCCATATTCTCAGGTGACTAACGGTGTAATTATTTCCTATGAGGAATTCTTAGGAGCTTTTTTGAAGTTAATATTATTCAGCTTAGATTTACTTTATAATATCTTGTGGGTTGTATTTTTGGTAGGACAGAAGAAGAAGGCAGGGAACAAAACACATAGTGGCTTTTTTCCAATGAATACCAATTTATGTTGCTCTGGAACACATACCCACACCACTTTGTACTGCACTGTTGCTATTAAATGCTATAGGCAGTAGATCAATAGACTTCTGAGTATGTGACAGAAAAGCAGAACCACACTGCACTAGTTACAAAATTCAAGACGTGACCAACTCAATACACATCACAACATGGGACCAATCTTACAAAGTGGCAAGAAAATGTGATTTATATAAACACCCATCTCTTTTATTACCTCTCTGTATTGTTATATTACCAACTATGTGGGGTTAATATTGATGTTTTATTGCACAAGACCTTCAATGTCTTGATATCTTATGCTTACAATAAAACATTGGAAAATAAAAAAGACTGATAGAACCATATTTATTTTGCATATTTTACCTTATTATTACTTACAAATCCTGTCTTGGCATGAATTATATATAATATACATAATCACAGCTATGTACTGAGTTGAGTGCATTAAAAAAATCAGTTTATCATAAATGTTCACTGGTCCACTGTAGCACGTCGATTGCTCTGTACCACACGTCTGAATCATCGTTTCCCTCTGGCATCAGTAGCCTGTGGGGCATCACTGTTATGCCAATGGGAGGCACACAACATACAAGAAGTCCAATCTTAGTACATCATCACTACAGCAGCTCTAGAACATCCCACAAAATCAGTGGCTTCTAAGATGCTACCTCCACCATGCTTCACATTCACCTATTATCATGCCCTTTGAAACATCAGTCAAATCACGTGCTTTGCCCATAATGATTGTTTTACACTCTGCTACAACTGACTCGTCGGCTTGATTATTTATGAGTGCAGCAAACTCTGACATGTGCCATCTCTGATGCCGAGTTCATTCCAAAACAGGTGTGGTCATAATATTCTGATCATTTAGACCTATGTAAATATATTAGTATATTTATACTTACAATGTGTAATGACCCTGCCCTGCGCCCATTGCAGGGGTAGTGGACTAACCGCGACCCTGATAACAATTAAGCGGGTGGGATATTTACAATATAACACATTTTAATATCAATCTCTATTATCACAATGTACACTATTTTGGGTTAGTTTTGAGCTTCATTCCCCATAGTTATGGTTAGCATTTTGAAATTTTATGGAAGACTTATAGAAAAAATCATCCTTTCAAACAATACCACAATTACTTGTATTTTGCTAGTGTGTGTTATTGTTTTACTTTGGATTAATTTGGGCTTTGTAGTAGGTCTTATCTTTATATCCTGTGGAAACAATAAAATATTGATTAAAAAATCCATAAATTACATGAGGGCTGTTATTTTTGCATTTTGTTTTGAATCTTCCTGACATTTCAGCATCTCCGGGACATCAGGAGGCGCGCCACACAGCAAGGGGACCAAACAAACACAGAAACGCTCTTTATTTGTTTTAACCTCCACGGCACATGCTTTAAATAGGTCAAAATCATTCATTTTTCATCGAGACCCTGTTAAGGCTTGGGGGCTTGGGGGAGTTGGCGGGGTTCAGCAAACGAGCAGCTCGCTGGCTGGCTCACTCATCAAGAAGCGATTTGAAAAGTTTAAATTAGTAATGGCATTTTACCATACATTAATTTTAATTTTGTTTCAATTGGCAATTTATGCACATCTTAATGAATTGATTCTTTTTCATCTTTGCCTCATCAAGAGGTGGAGAGACATTTACCGAGAAGCCCCCGAACAGAGCAGGTACCTAACACACCCCAAACAAACGGCCCACCACCAGCCCGATTAATATGCCAGAGCCCCCCTCACAGCTTCATAAGGCTGTAAATAGTCAGTGCACTGCTGGAGTCTTAAACTGTCCATTTATGAAGCTGATGCTTCTCTTTATACAACCATACACTCATGCAAAGAAAGGTTCCCTGGCGGTTCTGTGATTGTATGTATGAATAACCTTTACATTAACTTTTATCTTCTATTAGTATAGAACTGTTAACTTTTACATCATGTGGAGTTTTTTTTATTCATCCATCCATCCATCCATCCATAATAAGCCAGAATGATGCCTGGTTGCAATCACCCTTCCACCACTTGCCTTTAGAGTTTCTCTATAGTTCACCGCATTGAATACATCCATATTTACCTGATCTACCAAACCTCATTCAGCTCAGAGACTTGACTTAGCTAATGGCATGAAGTTACTTAACTGAAACAGAAATATCTTGCAAGTATGGATAAGACAATGTACCACAAGACAACAGAGTAACATGTTTTCATCCAAGGTACAGGGAGAACAATATGCCTGTTCTTGCATCATTTGACTGGTTGCCTCTGTCTTCTAGAATTGATTTTAAACCTATGAGGTCCATCACTGAACTGGTCGATTTCATATATTTTTTATTTTCATTTCTTTTCTCATTGATGTATGCTTGAAAATGTATTATTAACTTATTAACTTAAACTATTATTATTATTAGTAGTAGCAGCAGTAGTAGCAGTAGTAGTACGAGTAGTAGTAGCAGTAGCAGCAGCAGTATTATTTGTAGTATTATGATTAGTAGTAGCAGCAGCAGCTGCAGTAGTATTATTTGTAGTATTATTATTAGTAGAAGCAGTAGCAGCAGTAGTATTAATCATAGTAGCAGCAGTAGTAGTAGTAGTAGTAGCAGTCGTAGCAGCAGTAGTATTATTAGTAGTAGCAGCAGTAGTATTATTATTAGTAGAAGCAGCAGTAGTAGTAGCAGTAGTAGTACGAGTAGTAGTAGTAGTAGTAGCAGCAGCAGCAGCAGTATGAGTAGTAGTAGCAGCAGTAGTATTATTATTAGTAGTAGCAGCAGCACTAGTAGTAGCAGTAGTAGTAGTAGTAACAGCAGCAGCCGTAGTATTATTTGTAGTATTAGTAGTAGTAGCAGCAGCAGCAGCACTAATAGTAGTAGTAGTAGTAGCAGCAGCAGCAGTATTATTATTAGTAGCAGCAGTACTAGTAGTAGTAGTAGTAGTAGCAGCAGTAGTATTATTTGTAGTATTATTATTAGTAGTAGCAGCAGCACTAGCAGTAGTAGTAGTAGTAACAGCAGCACTAGTAGTAGCAGTAGTAGTAGTAGTAACAGCAGCAGCCATAGTATTATTTGTAGTATTAGTAGTAGTAGCAGCAGCAGCACTAATAGTAGTAGTAGTAGCAGCAGCAGCAGCAGTATTATTATTAGTAGCAGCAGTACTAGTAGTAGTAGTAGTAGTAGTAGCAGCAGTAGTATTATTTGTAGTATTATTATTAGTAGTAGCAGCAGCACTAGCAGTAATAGTAGTAACAGCAGCAGCACTAATAGTAGTAGTAGTAGCAGCAGCAGCAGCAGTATTATTATTAGTAGCAGCAGCAGCAGCAGTAGTAGTAGTAGTAGCAGCAGCAGTATTATTTGTAGTATTATTATTAGTAGTAGCAGCAGCAGTAGTAGTAGTAGTAGCAGTAACAACAGCAGCAGTATTATTTGTAGTATTAGTAGCAGTAACAGCATAATTAGCAGTAGTGTAAATTAACCTACACATCTATAATTTTATTGAACTTTTATTTATTGAATTCTCTCTTAAGTTATATAAAACAGTTCAGTTTCAGTATAGCTTCTTTAAATACAACCATATGACCACAAGTAGAAAAAGATACTGTACATCATTAAACACGCATTTTAGGCTCCACTCCGTGCTTTATTCAGACACCCACTACCTCATGTTAGCCATGCTGTTAGGGAACTAATTAGATTTCTCTATTTATCTCTCTATCAGACTCCATCTCTCTCTGTCTCTCACACCATCTGGGCATGCTTTCTCAGCAACACAGCATTCTTTCACACATTCTTAATACTTCAAAGTAGTCGCGGAGGGCAGAAACATCCAGCTCAAGCATGCTCTCGTTCTTTCTCTTTCTCTTTTCACACTCCAGCCTTTCACAACTGTCTCTGACACACTCGCCACACACACACACACACACACACACACACACACACACACACACACACACACACACAAACTGTCAGCTTTGGGATACCAGACCTAACCAAAATGCCCACAGAATACTCCAGAGCAGCAGCAGAGTGTAAGTCTCAGCTGGCATTCTGAGAAGTCTGATGTGTTCTTTAGTTGTTTTCCCATGTTTATATCTGTATTACCAACATCACTGTGTAAACACCTCCTAACTCAACTGTCAGCTAGCTCATCAAAATTGATTTTACACTTTGAACTTTATTACATTTAGTGCTAAAGCTAAAGGAGCTGAAATGGCCTTTTTGAAATGGATATCAGCGTGACCTTGCTGGTGTCTAAAGGTCTGCATGTAATAACACAACTTTAGCTGCTGTAACTAAAAGGCTTGGCTTCGGTTGTCAAATCTGTCTGTCAAATGATGATGGGCTGGTATCTGATATACTACTGCATGAGGTGTATAATGTGGTAATTGGAATAAAATAGAGTAAATAATGTAAGCATTTGGTTAAAAATACAGTAAAGCACCAGGCAATGAAAACAAATGAAAGGGCAGTAAAACTGATAACATCTACAGAAGCAAAACAATCTTTTATAAACTTCAGTGACTAGATTACTACTCTTAAATCCTCCGTTAATATTACTTTGTTTTAAATGTGATATTCGTAATTATACTTTTTGTGAAGCATTTTCATTGACAATTGTATTATTTTTAGAATTATATTATTAATAATATTATCATTTTGAAAGTAGCCTAAAAGACTTTTGAATTGACTGCATTTTGAAACAATTTGGCAACCTGGCAACCCTGTATGGTCCTAGAAATGGTAGTGAAGGGGATGGGGGATGTCTAGGCTTCTCCAGAGACAATATTTACAGGCTCAGCGTCCTCGTTTGAGATTTGTCACCCTAGACGTGCTATCAAAACACGTCACCATGAATCAAGCTGCAGCACCGAGCCATTTTTCCTTCCTCCAATCTCGTCCCTTTTCCCTCAAGGGACATCCTTCAAAACTCCCTCTCTCTGCATCTCAGCCTCTGAGAAAGTGTGGGTTCCATGTAGAGGAGGGGGGGGGATGGGTAACTCACTACCTGGACGTCCCAGCGGCCAGACTCCCTTGGGCTGTGATTGTCTCTGGGGATAGCTGAGAACAAGCGAGTGTATTATTAGCAGGAAGGCTTTGCTACTAAAATTGCTGAGCTGGTAGAGAACAGCAAAATTAGCTGGACTTTCTGCTTGGTTTTTCTTTTTTTGTGCTGGTAACTGTATGCTTGCATCAACTCGTCTTTTCATGTATGTAACTTTTCCGCAACCTTGTTTAAAGTCAGTGCTCCGCTACATGCTACCTTCTTCTGCTCCGCTCCCTTGAGGTGTAAAAGTACACGACATCAGCTTGTTAGCTAACAAGTAATGAGTGCTTATACTCTCAGATTAGCAGTGTGCAAACTGTATTTCTTAATCATTACAAAGTTGCATTATGTCCGGTTTTAAATAGACCTGCTTGTCTAGTTTTGACTGTAATTTTTAAAAGTGGACAAAAATGTACTGCTTTGCTAAAATCTGTAGCAGGAGCTACCTTTAAGTCAGAACTTAGTGCACAAGGTCTATTTTTACATTGCACCTACATCAACTTGTCTTCTCAGCAGGGAACTTTTCCCCAATCTCATTGAAAGTTCTCCAGGCTCATGCTCTCTTTTAGCTACACTATACTATTAAGCACTGTTTCTTTCTCCCTTCCCAATGTAGTAGCCAATTAGCCCATTCCCTCCATTAGAACTCTCCTCATCACTTTTGCAATGTCCCTGACTCTAGGAGGGTGAAGACAAGCACAAGTCTCCTCCGTTGCCTGTGATGCAGCCACCGCTTCTTTTTGAACTATCACTGATACACCATCACTAGGGATCCAACACACTCGGAGGAAAGTGCAGGATTCCCAGCTCTGAATGGACCAATCAGTAGACGACTGAGCCAGCGGTCATTGCAATGTGTGAGTGATAGGGAGAGAGAGCGCCATCTACCCACCCAGAGGGAGCGGCCAATTTTTTATCTCTTGGGCCCCGATTGTTGATGGCAAACAGCATGACCAGGATTCAAACTCGCAATCCTCTGGTTAGTGTCAGCGTCTTAGCCTGCTGAGCCACTCAGGGCCCAAGCACTGTTTACTGAACACCTAAATCATCACTTGGGTCAAACCGAAGCTGTTTTTCAGACAAGCACTGCAGGACTGAACTTTTCTCTGCATTATTAATATCAGTTGGACTGATATTAAATTGACTTTACTTTGCGAGCCCCTAGAATGAAGTCTGTTTAATGTCCAGTGTGGCTCATGTGTGAAGCCAGCCTAGCAAGAGAATGTTCACATGCACTATAAAAACACAAAAATCAGTCACACTTACAATTTTAAGGCAACTTGAGTTCAGCTTGATTTTCCCCCAATTTATCAGCCTCCTACCCCTTCACTGGGTACAGGACAGGGCATTCCACTATCTTAGCTAAACCAAGGACTTGCGCCAATCCATTGCTGGGCACACACATACAAGGACAATGTATAGTACCCAATTCACCTGAACTCCATGTGTTTGGACTGTGGGTGGAAACCAGACATGGGAAGAACATGGAAACTCCACCCTCAAACCCAATATCTCAGTGCTGAGAAGCAAGCGTGCTAATCACCAAGCCTCTGTGCCACCACTGGTAAACATTATCAAATATATTTTAAATCAAATTTTTGACTCTTTCCTTCACATAGCACCACTAGACTTTATCCTACCACGGGCTCCCTGTTATAGACAGCATCACCAAAATCGATCCTTGCTTGTGTTTATTTTAATAAATGATGCACTTGTTCTTTACAGAACTTTCAAACTCCATATGTTTCAGCACATGCAAAAGTACATGACAACAGCTTGTTGTCAACTTTAACCAGCTCATTAGAGATGTATGGGAATGGGCCTCTTCTATATTTAAAAAGACAACTTCTGTGCAAAGAGAAGCATGCATGGAAGGGTGAAATGGTTTCAGGCAACTCACTGTGTGAGTGTGTGTATAACCAGCATGGAACAAAAAAGGACCCCCTGGTGCATTTTTGCACACAGTAAAAAGCCTTAATTTTACTAATGGCAAAGGAACCGGTTTTTGTTGGCAAAGGAAATGTGCAATTGCTTTGGCTCGTCTGTGTTTGTGTGTGTCTAAATGGAGCAGAGAAACTGCAGTAAAAGTAAAGCGGTTGTACATTTTTGTTGCATTAGAATTTACCCGAGAGATGGAATAGGAGCAGATGAGGAAAAAGTGAGGAACTGAGATGAATAATTGCACAAATGTACTGAAATGAATGCTTGCTCCACTGTGCACAGCCTTGTGCTTTTGTAGAAGTTATTTCTTCCAGGGCAACTATTATTTGTCCACCCAATGTCCTAATCCACTACAGTAGTTCTACTTCAGTGGTCAATGAAACCCTAGATTCCCTTGATTGGCCAAGACATAAAGGATTTTCTTCAGAGCTATGCAGAGTTGCCAGGTTACAGTTTTTTCTGGCAAATTGGGCTATTTGGAAAATGCAGTCATGGGTAAAATTTTGTGGAGTGTGGGTTTTTGGGACATTTGTTTGATGGCTTAGGTATACTTACTGTAAGTAGGCTTCCTTGTATTAAATGAAAAAAAAGATGATTATATATATATATATATCCCAA
>BRDA01084028.1:0-11386 GCA_036984385.1 Crenuchus spilurus | reverse complement strand
CATTTTTGGTATGCCTTATTTCCAACAATGCAATATAGCATCCATTTGTTAGTGTTCTTGCTAGGCTTTTGGCAACATTGTAATGCAGTCATAACGACAGAGCAACTTCAATTGAATTATTGAATGAAAGAAAGAGAGAGAGAGAGAGATTACCAAGCACTCAACCTTGCTCTTTCACATACTCCTCCCAGTGTACATAGCAGATGAGGAAAGTGAGGAGAAAAGGGGAATTACATTATTGGCAAAGTGTCGTGACAAATTGATTTACGCAATTAAAGCTGGGACAATGGACAAGACGTATCAGCTTGGCTGTTTCTCTGCCTAAATAGGGCCATTTTCTTTTTTTTTCCTCCACAGATCAGCGGCAAGGACTCATTAGGGGTCCACTGGAACGCACAGAGAGAGAGAGAGAGAGAGGCAGACAGACAGAGAGAGATAGACAGAAAGAGAGATAGAGAGGCAAAGAAACAATGACAGCGACTGAGGAAGGCCATTACCGGATGGGATGGGTAGAATTTCCAGGTCTCTCAGTCATCTGCATCTCAGAGAAGATGATCCGTCCCAGATGATCCATCAAAAGAGCATTCACCCATACAAACACTGCCCGTGCCAAGTTTGTCATTGGCGCAGACCTGGCTTTCGCCTGCCCAATCAACCCCCAATGTGCCATCGATCTCATCCAGCCCTCCATCCCATCCGCTCTCTTCCCAGAAGCTGCCCAGCATAAACGGTTGGTGCAAATGATGAACATTAGGCTAATACATCCATTCTCCTCCAACAAATCTGAAATTAATTAGTGGCTGAGCTTTCATTTATTTTTCGGATCCACTATTAGCGTTTTTATAGCACAGACTCCAGTGAGCCAGAGACTCAAGAAAGGACTTCACGCATGGGCTGTCAGGCTTAACTACACAGATATTAATAATGGGAGTCTTGATTAAATTCAGATATAAACCTCTTGTCTAATCACGGCACTGTTAATTTATTCATACTGAAATATAAGAATATTTTAATGAAATGCACTATTTTTACATTAACAGCAAGAGAGAGAAAGAAAGAGAGAGAGAGAGAGAGAGAGAGAGAGAGAGAGAGAGAGAGAACGAGAGCGAAGGTCAAGGATGCCTTAAATTGCATGCATGTCTTGTTGCAAGAAGCAATGGATGCATCTTCAAAAAATAAAAATATTGTGAAACCAAAAACTGGGCTCAATGGCTTAATCAGAATATTATGGCCACCCCAGTTTGGAATGGACTCGGATGTCAGATGTCAGATTCATATTATATTCAATAAATGACATTCATATGGTCTATTTTTAATGTACTTCATTCTTAATCTTAATCCCAGGACAAACATCACCACCAGGCCATTCCCCATAGTGTTGAAATTAGTAAAGATTAGTAGAACATACAGTCCTGGGATCATCAACATGGTCAGCACAGCCTCTTGAAGAAATTACTGAAGCCACTTGAGTAGTGTGTAAGTTTTCTGGTGCAGTGCATCTGGGTCATGACCTTGCCTTGAAATCATAAATACTCTGTCCCTGACGATGACTCACACAACACCTGAGCAGTTCTTTACTGACTCTTAACCACAAGTGCAATTCCCCAGAGGTTTGGACCAGGAGAGGAACGAGGACCATGTGTACTTTCATTTTTTCATTTCCACAGAAGATCTGCAGCCTAAACTATTAGGGAATTATTTTATCTAATATTACAAATGGATATATATATATATTGGAGCAGTTGTCCGGAAAAGAGCTAGTTAACACAGAAGCTTATTCTGTCCTTCAAAAACCATTAAAATAGCTTGTGTTATGCACTCACATTCTTATAGAATGTAAATATTCTCAAAAAGGCCTTTATTTGGTATGGAACCATTACATTATGTGGAGGTTTCAATTAAAAAATCACATTATTGGGATCCTACCTCTAGCTTCTCATGCTTCAGCCCCCACCTGGATTGTCACAAAGGTTCTCCAATGTGTAATAATAGTAGAACCATTTTAGTACTTTATAGAAACTACAATTACAGACTGTAGTCCATCTTTGCTTACCCTGTTCTTCAATGTTCAGGACCAGCACAGAACAGGCACTATTTATTATCACAAGTGGATCAGACACGACAGAGCTGCTGATATTTCTAAACACCTCAGTGTCACTGCTGGAGTGAAAAAAGAGCATCACCAAAAACAGTGTCCTGTAACCACCAGTGAAGGATTAGAGGTGTGTGTATTAGTGTGGACAGTGAGTTAACATAGTGTTTAAATAGCATATAGGATTTCTGTAACATATCTCTGCTGTGCCTGATCCACTCATACCAGCATAGCATACACTAACACACCACCACCACAACAGTGCCATTGCAGTGCTGAGAATGATCCACCAGTCAAATAATACCCGACCATTGAAGAACAGGATGAAAGGAGGCTCACAATGTAAACAAACTATGTCATAACAAGTCTCTGAGACCATCATTTTACTGATGTATTTTGAGAGAAACATTCAGGCTATTTAGTTGACTACTGAGTTGTAGTGACTCTACACTGACCTAATGTAAGAGACATTGTTTGATCAACAACATCTGAGGTAAGCAGAAATATAGTAGAATATGAATTGAGTGAAGCATTCACAGTAAATCTGCCAGCGTTAAATCAACACTATTAGAGTTAAGTTAACACTGGGAGTGTTACATGTTGACACCCTCAGTGTTAATTGAACTCTAACAGTGTTGATTTAACACTGGCAGATTTACTGTGTTCCTGTAATATGATGGCTTCTATAGACCAAATCAGTTTAGGTCAGACTTTATTCTTCATATGTTGGAAACTACATCCATATAAGAGATTATGCTAAAACATTTGTCACATGTGTAGACTAGCCCACACAAAGCCACTTCTAATCAAAAACATATTTCATAACAAGAGAGAAGTCATTTATTCCTATTAGCTAGCTGTCAGCTTCTATTTTTGTGCCCCCTCTCTCTCTCTCTCTCTCTAACTAACGATATATTTATATAATTACCTTAATATATATGTGCAGAGCTAAAGTCATGTTTCGAGTACGTGGCAGTAGAACAATGGAAGCATTCTAGGCTTAACTGCAAATGAATTGTATGTATGACTGTGTGTTAAATGCTGCAATAACACATTGCAAAATAACTTGTATCACAAAAAAGTGCACCAGGTAGGGAGTGTTAAGAAGAGAGAGAGAGAGAGAGAGAGAGAGAGAGAGAGAGAGAGAGAGAGAGAGAGAGAGAGAGGAGAGAGAGAGAGAGAGAGAGAGAGAGAGAGAGAGAGAGAGAGAGAGAGAGAGAGAGAGAGAGAGAGAGAGAAAGAGAGAGAGAAACAAAAAGAAAGAAGGTGCAAGGAAAGAAAGAGAGACACAAAGACAGAGAGACAGAGAGAGAGAAAGAGAGAGAGAGAGAAACAAAAAAAAAGCGAAGGTGAAAGGAAAGAAAGAGAGACACAAAGACAGAGAGAGAGAGAGAGAGAGAGAGAGAGAGAGAGAGAGAGAGAGAGAGAGAGAGAGAGAATTCCATTAGCTTGTCATTTTGGGTTTGGCTCAGTGATCCCCCTGCCATCTCCTTCAGACAGACAGCCTTTGACAGAAATGAATGGAGGAGTCAGCTTCACTCGAAGTCTTTGCTGTGAAATCTCTGAGCCCCTCTAAAACTGATGAATTGTGTGCATGCCCTCAGAATCCCAATTCCACTCCCAGAAGGGAGAAAAAAATCTGGGTGAAATGTTGATTCATTAATTCTATATGAGACTAGATTGATGAGAAGATTTGGGAACATATGCTTACCTCAAACTGGCTTTGTTTTATTGATTTCTGCTGCTCAAGCTACTTCACAGTGCCGCTCTAGTCATTTGTACCTGCTGATCTCTCATTTAGCCACCTGTGTTTATGGTACATCTCTTGGTACGCGGGATATGCTGATAGGTTTGATCATCTTCGTTCAGACACGCTGAGGCTGAATTAGTTCTAGTATTCCAATTTCAGTTCAGTTCATTTCAAACAAAGCTCCATTTGAGCAGCTTGAAGGCTGACTTGCAAAAGTTAATAATATTAAAAGAACATAAACTAAGAAAAATTAGCATCTTTGGGGTTACTGAAAATATAAATGCAATAACTATTAAGAACAATAAGCACTTAAATACTGCAATACTGAAACTGTAGATGCACAAAAAAGAAATTATTCTGACAGGGCAAAGTAAACACAAACAAATAACTACTAATTAGCATTACACCACCACCTAAATAGTATACGGCAGTGGCAGCACTCCATGCCTAGAATGTCTAGCACCGGTACTAGTCAACAAGGGTCTTGTGGTCAGACAATAGTGTATCTGTAAGTGTTTCTAATAAAGATGTCAGTCAGTGGAAAAACAGGGCAGGAGTAAATAATTAATGGACAGGAATTGGCATGTTCCTACCAATTTTACATGTAATTGTATGTCATCACTTGTACCCCACAGCAGTCGTATGACACAGGTTAGTATTTTGAGAGTAAGAAGCACTCTAAATGTGAATTAGTCAAACAGAGAGTTGTCACACAGTAAACATCTGGCTGAGAAGGAGAAGATTTGGTCTATGACAGCTTGAGGTATGGCCAATATGGTCCAATTATCTTTCGTTTGTCGAGAATGTTACAGGCTACATAACAATTCATCTAACAGTGTTCCAGGACGAAATTAGTTTTCCCTTGCTGCATTCATTTTACAGTGACAAGAAAATCCATCACTCTAGTCATCAAATTCACAATGTATTCTAATCAAAGGCAGTACGTTTTTTAGTATTGTCAATGAACTGCCATAAGTATGCTATTATCAACAACAATAAACCAACATATGTCAAATCGAGCATGCACTTATCTTCTCTTGGCTGTGACTATACCATGCAATATGTTTCTATATTTGTTTGTATGTGATGTGGGTGAAATGTAAAAGTGCCCTTTCATAGTGTTACATAGGTAATTTTATATAAGAATACAAAACTATTTACATCTATTTACCTTGTTGTTTTTAAAATAGAGACAGATGGAAGGATCGACACAGTTGTGAACACTATACCTCAAATTATAAAAAATATAAAAGATAACTAACAGCAATGTACACCTTTTCATAACAGCAGGCAAGCTTTATCTTGTCACAACCCTTCTGGCTGTCTACACTATAAAAGCCAAGTTGTGCCTCATATCAGAGTGTAAACAAACTCTGGACTGACGGCAGCATGGCATGATGTTATGTATCAAAAACAAAAACAGGGTGGGCCATTTGTGTAGACAGCTCCATTGACTATAACAGGTGGAACTTGTTTTTGCTAATGATGTTTGTTTGTGTAAATTAGTATTAGGGCAAGGTATTAAAACGGCATACAAGCTGTACACTCAAATAACAGAAAAACAAAATGAGCCATCTATAAAAAACTTTGGCAATAAAAGTGACATTAAATGTCAGTGGCTTGACATGACAGCATGACAAGACAGCAGAATAACAAACAAGTAGAAAGTCATTTTCTGAGGTGTCTGTTTTGAAACATATGCTCACAATTACTTCATAAATTAAACTATTGAAAAGAAACTACATAAAGAGAAACAAATCAAACAAATAGCACACAGATATTAGACTTGTTGATGCTCATCAGGCTGGAAAAGGTTACAAAACCATCTCTAAAGTGTTTGGACTCCACCAATCCACAGACCATTGCCCTACCTAGGAATGGTCAAGGAACATGCCAAGAGCAAGGCATATAATAGTCTAAGATTTCACAAAACAAGTAAAGGTAACATGAGTCCACCATCAGAAAAAGACTAAACAAGAATGGTGTGAATGGCAAGGTAAAAAAAAAACCAAAACAAACAAACAAACAACAACAACAAAAATCTGCAGTTTGCTAAAGAGCACATGGACAATGGTCAATGGATGAAATTCAAATACATCTTTTTGGTTTAAATAAGAAGCATTACATTTTGAGAAAGGAAAACTGCACAAAAACCTCATCTCATCTGTGCAACATGGTGGTGGTATCATGGCCTGGGCCTGATTTTCTGCATCTGGGCCAGTATGGTTCTCCATCACTGATACAACAATAAATTCCAAGTTATACCAGCAACGTCAAAAGGGAAATGCCAGAATATGTGTCTAAGTGAATATGGGTCATGCAGCAAGACACAAGATAAAATAAGCACACAAGCCATTCTACAAAAGAATGGAATAAGAAAAATAAAGTTCATGTTTTGAAATTGCCAATTCAACGTCCTGATCTTAGCACAAAAGAAATTTTGTGGAAGGAAGCTAGCAGCTTTTAAGACATGTGACTAATCATTGTAAGATTATCTAATGTAATCTAATGTAAATCAATACATTTTAGCTCAAATATATACAGAAATATAGAAACTTCAAAAGGGTTCATGCACTTCTGTATATATATATATATATATATATATATATATATATATATATATATATATATATATATATCAGTTTTGAAATGCTCAGCGTTTGCCTCGGTCTGTGAAGACTTGCCAAAAAATAAACTCTAATTAATTTGTTTTGAAAGCAATAATATAAATTGGATATAAAGTCCAACCTCAGCACTTGAACACTGGTGTCAATTTTGATGACCTCAAAATTAAACTAAATCCTCTAGTTGCAGTGAACCATACTTCTACGGAGTCCTCATCTGGGACACCTTCTGCAAGAGTAGGGCAAAGGAATCCTTCTCTTGCCCGTCAAAATCCCTGTGGCTTGCCGACCACAGGCAGCGTGGACAGGAGAGCTGAGCCGCAGGGCTGAGACAGCCCAAATAAACTTCTAAAAATGACATCGAACCTTTGATACGTAAGTGCTCAACTGGGACAAAGCTGTCAGGAAGATGAATTCCTGGTGCGGAGGAGGGCTTTCATTAATGTAACACAGCCTTGTGCCAGCTGTTTAAAGATGACACAAAGTCTGGAGAAAACCGTTTCTCCGTAGCTCTCTCTTCCCAGGCAATGAGCTCTTTGTTATGTTTTCCATAAGACTCAAAGGTGGAAGAATGTGTTGTAACTTAAATTATCCTGTTACATTGAAAGCAATAATAACCTCTTCCAATTTGCTACTTTACTTCCTTGGTCATCAAACCAAATAAAGGCTCAAATTCCTGTTTATATATAATCTTGAATTTTGGTGACCTTGGCCCATCTCCAAAACTATGATTTTGCTTCCAGCTGGCACAGAGACCCTCCATCATATTGTGTTTCACTCAGAATAACACAGTCATATTAGAACATTATGACCACCCCTGGGTTGGAATTAACTAAGCCTCTAACAAAAATATCTTTGATTGGACGTTCTAGATTTTAGGCTGGTGTCAGGTTGTATAGGGTGCTTTATGTCAGACATAGGGATGGAGATTTTTGGGGACCTGGCAACCCTGCTGTTGTTTAACGCAGATCTGCTCCCCACCGTCTATGTAAATCCACCTTTCAGTAAGTAATCTTGCAAAGTGCGAAAAACATAAATGATTTATTTTGAACAAACAATGAACCATAAACTTAATAAAACGATAAAGTGCAAAGGTTTTCATCCTTCACCAAAACGACTCTGATTCAATTCAATCCAAAAAACTTTAGCCGGAAATGATGTGTTACACACATGCGCGGTACAAATCAGGCAGGGTGAACGGATTGGGTAGTGACCAGTGATGGCAGTAACGCATTACTTAGTAACGCGTTACTCTAATTTTACCATTTTACACGTTATTATTTCCAATCGAGTAATCAGATTAAAGGTACTCACCTAAGTCATGGTACGTTACTATTTTTTTTTTATCATTTCCCTTTTTACAATATATATACTGTATATATATATATATATATATATATATATATATATATATATATATATATATATGTATATCGTAGTGAAGCAAAGAGAAAAGCCAATTCAGATTCAGCATCTCATAAAACAGTCTCTTTATTGCTGTCCCAACAAGACTTAACACAAAGGCCATACACCAACACACTCTGAACTGAAATACTGATGTCCCCAACATTACTGTACGTCTCATTAATGGTAAGTCTGCAAACAGAGGTCAGTAAGCGATGTAAGAAAACATGAGAAGATAACTATACAATAATGACACAAACCTAACACAAAACACTCACATAACAGAATTATCCTTAACAATCCACAACAGTCCCTAATTATGCAAACCCGCCGGGGATTCTGGAAAGTGACGTCACTGACTCTTTGTGGCCTCTATAATATTTTTTACTTTCTTCTTGCGATTTTACTTCTTGCGGGATTGTGACGCAAATGTAAACAATGAAGGCAAGGGTCATCAAACGAAAACAATGGCTACGGCCTTCCACAGCCTTAGACTCCGTGCAAACTCACTAAAACACAGCAGTGTTTTTCTTAAAGAGACAGTAACCCTTTATACTGACACTACTACACTATGAACTAACACATAAGAAACATTAATTTATCTAGTTTAAACCAAAATATTACAAAAACTGTCTCATGCAATCAAAATATCTTAAACCAATAGTCAAAACATTAAATTACCATATTCACTGTGTTTTGTTTTGCAAAACCACTCCTTTCTGCTCTAATGCTGTGAACAACAGGTTTAATGTTCAGTTTTGCCAATACAGTGTTAACAGTTAAATATGTGAGGTCAAGAAAGATTTATAAGAACAAGTTTTTATGTTAAGTGAAGTCAATAAAGACTATTTTATTTTTTATTTAAAAATATATATTTAAGATAATTCAAGAGAACCCATCTTTTTATATATAAAACATGTATTTTTTCAGGAAATAGTTTTTAAGTTCAACTTTAAATGTCAGGAGATACATTGTTGCTGTTAAACATGCATTTCAAATAAAGTGAGTATTGGCAAAACTGGTTGTCATTTTTTATGTAGAGGTGGCGGGGGGGTGATGTCTGCAGCCTCCGAAAGTAACTAATAAAGTAACTTGTAATCTAACTTAGTTACTTTTAAAATCAAGTAATCAGTAAAGTAACTAAGTTACTTTTTAAAGGAGTAATCAGTAATCAGTAATCGGATTACTTTTTCAAAGTAACTATACCATCACTGGTAGTGACAGGCTCTCTTAACACAAAATAAATGTCATGGAACTGTTGCTTCAACCAATCAGATTTTTGATGTCATGGGGCCCTCTAGCAGGCATCTGGCAACGTCACCTTATTTAGACCCGTTGATTGGATAGTCAATCTAGTTAGTATTAGCTTTGATGTGATAGGAAAGGACTTCTTGATGGAACTGAAGCACACGGCTAATCTGTTTTTGAGGAAAGAGAGGAGGATGGATTTTGTTTACAAATAATCTGATTTTTGGTGAGTAAAACGTTGCTATTTTCCTAAACAACTTTGCAAATTTATGAAGTTATTATTGATGTTTTTATGTGTGTCACAGTGGTAGCTGCAGTAGGAGACTTGTTCACCCCTGGTTTGTTTATTCAATAGAGGCATTTATTAAGGCTACAGGAGTTATCTGTCTGCGATCCAATGGCTCTTTATACTGTATTTCTGCATATTAAATGTTTTTATAACCATAAATTAGTTTCTGAGGGTGTTCTGCCCTCAGATTATTCAGTTTATTTTAGATATTAAATTCTTTATTAAGTTTGTACTAATAATGTTTACAAGCAGAGTGAGAAATGCAGTGTTGAAGGAATTGAATGCTGCTTCGGGTTAAAGTGTCGAATGTGCGGTAACTCTTGTATTATCCGATTTCATTGCTAAGCAGAGTAATACGCCAGAGTTCTTTATATTTTTTCTACTCCCACGAAAGCAATGACTAAGTTTCACTTTGGTTAGTTGTTACAGGTGTTAGTTAATATCTGTACACTTATGTAGTTATTTGTGAACTGTGTTTGTTCATTAATGTGCAAGTTTGCTAATGATATCTGCACATGTCAATCTATCTATCTATCTATCTATCTATCTATCTATCTATCTATCTATCTATCTATCTATCTATCTATCTATCATATATATATATATATATAACTTTAAGTGTTATGTTGATTTACTGCTAATAACACTGGATGTTGATTTTTCATGATGAGGTGTATGCTAGGTGCAATTTAACATAACATCGAATCAACTGCAGGGCTGACAAGAGATTGGGATGCTTAGTTAGCCTATTTATCCCACAGAGCACAAATGAAGTCGAAAACTAAGAACGCCATACTGGCTCGGACATCGCCCAGGACAAAAAGGTCCACGGTACCCACTGTGAGAGACAGGGTGGGTATTGAGAAGTGTACTACTGGCTCATCAAAGGACGTATTGCGCAATACAACAAAGAAAGAAGATGAAGAGAAGCTAAACAGCAGACTTTGTGTCAAGATTGGACAATGGAATGTGAGGGGTCTAAACTCACTTGGCAAGTTATCAATACTTAGTAGTGAATTGGAAAGACTGAACATCAGCATTTGTGGATTATCTGAGACTAAGTAGTCAGGCACTGGACACTTCAAGACAAAGGATGGACACACAGTGCTGTTCTCAGGCAAAGAGGGTCTTGAACATCATAGAGTTGCTATCTGGATTCACAGAAGAGTTGCTACATGTCTAAAATCCTACAATCCAGTGAGCAGCAGAGTCATATCAGCCACATCTGCTTTAAAGCCCAGAGATATGACTCTTATTCAGTGTTATGCACCAACCGCGGACAAGCAAGATGAAGAAATTGAACAGTTCTACAAGGAATTTGAACAGGTACTTGTGGAGAATCCCAAGCAGAACCTACTTGTCATCACTGGAGATTTCAATGCCAGAGTCGGAGAAAATGCAGCAGAAAGTGAAGTGCTTGGGAAATATGGTCATGGTACAAGAAATGATAGAGGTCAAGCACTGGTAGACTTCTGTGATGAATATGGGTTGTTCATCAGCAACACATTCTTCCGTCTACACAACAGGCACAGATACACATGGAAGAGCCCAAATCAAGAGACCAGAGCTCAGATTGACTACATCCTGATCAACAAGCAGTGGAAACAGTCAATCAATAATGCCTCACTGCACATGCCTCAGTGCAGACTGTGATTCTGATCACAATCTCATGATGTTGACATTGAAGGTGAGGTTCAAAAGGAAAAAAGTGAGGAAGCCAATTCAACTGGATGTTGGAAAACTCAGACAAGAGCAGTTCAAGCTGCAGTACCAAGTGGAGGTTGCCAACAGATTTGAAGACTTATCAAGACTCCAAGAACCACACGCAGCAGATGAACTGTGGCAGCGAATGAAGAATGTCATGCTGGAAGCTGCTAAGAAGAGAATACAGAAGAACCATATCAAACACAAGAACTGGATTACCAGTGAAACCTTTGAGTGGATTAAGAAGAAGCATGAAGCAAAAACAAAGTCTTCCA
>BRDA01084022.1:0-10000 GCA_036984385.1 Crenuchus spilurus | reverse complement strand
TCTCTGGCCCAATGTCCTGTCCACAGTAATATTAAATTGGTAGAAATGTGGACCACATTTTGGGTAAACCCAATCAAAAGTGACATTTGCAAATGTCTAAAACTCAAAATACTTAATATTTATGTTGTAGTATTAAACTGCATTCATTTAATATAAGCTGTGGGTTAGAGTTACATTCTTATACATTTTTACACCACAAATGTCAAATTAATGGTAAATGAATATCAGATCTAAATATTGGTTATTGGTGCACTAATTACTACTGATATCTGCCCTGAAAATAACATATTTGTTCTTTGCCCCCTACTTTAGATGAATTAATTGCCATTAGCTATGACCAAAATGCTAAGTGTTAAAAAGCTAACAAAGAAAAAAGGATATAACAAAAATATATAAATATAAGAATTATGTGTGAAACTTGCAAGGTCTATGACACAAATGCAATAGATATTAATACAGTAGTGTGACATTTAATTAGCAGCATCACTACAATAGTTGTATTAAACTGCAGGCATTACATCATGTTGTGAGCCTCCTGCCTCATGCCTTGTCTCTGGCCTTGCCTCTACCTTGTCTATGTCACCGTCCACATGATCTGTGTGTGTTTATGTTTTCCACGTGTCTTGATCGCGTCATTTCTCCACCCCCAGTCACGTCATGTCATTTCTCATTGTTAGCACCTGTCTTGTCTCCATTCACAGCCCTGCCCCTTCATCATGTGTTAATGTGTTAGCTCTAAAGCTTCCTTAGTGTGTCCGTCTTTGACTGTCGTTGTATTGCCACCACGTTCATGTTTTGTTTACAGAGTTATTGTATGTTGTTCAGGTTGTTGTTTTGTGTCACAGCCTGTATTAAAGCCTCATTTTGGAAACCCTGCTGCATCCTCTCCTCCATATCATGCTATTATAACTCACATTAAAGGCAATGCAGAGAGTGAGTGAGTGCATGGGATGTTTAATAAAGCTGGTAAGCTTTTATAAATGTTTAACTAAACTGATTAAAATTCTATCTTGGATAAGATTTATCATCACTAAAACTGATTCAAGATCAGCACTCCTACACAGTAAATCTGCCAGTGTTAAATTAACACTACTAGAGTTAAATTAACACTGAGAGTGTTACATTTTGACACCCTCAGTGTTAATTTAACTCTAATAGTGTTGATTGAACACTGTCAGATTTACTGTGTACTCCTGAGGTTTGTGTGTACAGATGTTGGTGTTTAAAACAGTTGTTTTTGTTAATTAGTAGTTAGTTGTTAAAAAGTCAGTAAGTTTATTATATCCTAAAACACGTCAAATGGTCTGTGAAACCTTCATAAAGAAGTTTTGGTGATGTCATTTTATGAAAATGCCTGGGCTGTTCAGGTGATTGCTTCAGTAGTAGTGAGTCACTAGTCAAGTGGGAAATTGTGAAAATATGTTTTGTTTCTGCAACTGAGAGGAAGTTTAAATAAGTCTGAGAAGGAGGTGACGGTGTGAACAACTGACCTGCCATGAGGGTGAGTGTGTTGTGTCTGTCAGCATCACACCAAGCTTATCATAAAGGTTACGCAACAGCTCCGGGCCCAGCAGCTCATACACACACATCAGAGTGTCGGAGATATCAACTCTGTCATCCAAAAACATCAAATCAAAATAAAAAATACTCTACAGTACAGCAATACATCAGAAGGGGTAAACGTTTATAACCTTTTTCTAAATTGGCTGTCACAATCATGGTCAGTGTGTATGGATTTCAATGGGTTTTCCTAAAACAAACACTTTAATGCATGAAATGAGTGCAAATGCCCAGATTCAGTTTTCACCTGTAGGTTCTGAACTGCTCTTTGTCATCAGCAGACCACAAGGCATAATCTTGATCACTGGGGAAACGGGCCTTATGCAACAGCACCTCCACCAACTGGAAGTAAACAGGCCTGTAAATCTGCAGGTACAGTGTCTGCTTATCCATTTCCAGAGACGTGATGTCATCCTATAAATGAAAGTTCAACTTTAGTCAAGGCTCATACAAGCGGTGATGAACGGACTGGTATTTAAAATTTGTAGTTTTTTTTACTGGTCCAAACTGGGACATTTCCATATTCCAGTTCCATATCTTTAAGCATGGATCCACACATCATAGCTGTAACATACAATATATTTGAACTCAGTTTGAAGTCACCTCATACCTTGTGTGAATGTCTCATGACAAATAAACTGACAGAAACTGTCCAGATTTACTGAAGAGTAAAATCTTTTGACATTTAACTTCAGGGGTCCCTGGTCACGCACGCATGATTAAATCAATTGGCTGGTTCTAGATGTCACAACATAAAAATACTGAGGATCTATGCCAACTTCAGGTGAAAGTGCTGGTTTGAAACTCAGTGCTAGTATTTGCATGTTCACTATACCAAGTAAAGTCCAGATATGGTCTTTTAAATATGAAAAATCATATTTACACGTCTGTAAAAATAGTGAAGTAATAGGGGTGAGATATCCTAACATATGTTCATATCCTGAGATATTCTAACATATGTTCATATTTACATTCTGTGTTAATGTTTTCCTTCTCAGACAAATGTTTTTGTATGTTTTTTGGGCCCAGTATGGCATGTAAAATAATTGTCAGGACAGGTGATGCCCTTTTGAAACATTTTACTTTGCAAAATCCAAATGATTCAAGGGGCAAAATGGGCAAATACCCCAAAGGATCAATGTATATTAATTAAGACTGCATTTCAGCTAAATAATGTCTTACTTTTGACAGTATGGACAATTCAATTCAATCACTGAGATTTCAGAACAGGCAAAAGTAAAAGGTGAATAACTAAACGCATCAGTGATGCAGTATTTCTCTGTGGGTGTTTGTTTCATACCTGCAGTGTATACCAGAATGTGAGTGTTAGTGAACTGGAGGTCTCATCCACAGGGTATTGCCCAGGCATCCCAGTACAGGACAGAATCATGCTCACTAAAGCCTGAAAGCTCTGCCAGTGGTCCACCTGCACCAGAAGAGTCCTGTGTGTGTGAGAGAAAGAAAAAAAGAGAGAAAGAGAGAGTGAGTGAGAAAGAGAGACAGAGAGAATGAAAGAGAGAGAAAAGGAAAGAGAGAGTGAGAGTGAGAAAGAGAGAATGAGTGAGGACGAGAGAGTGAGATTCTTCCTTAATTGCATGCAATATGAAAAAAATGCTTTAGTTAGTAGTTTAGTAGTTTCTACTCCTTTAAAGGAGTACACAGTAAATCTTCCAGTGTTAAATCAACACTATTAGAGTTAAATTAACACTGAGAGTGTTACATTTAGACCCCCTCAATGTTAATTTAACTCTAACGGTGTTGATTTAACACTGACAAATTTACTGTGTAGTCTCCAGGAAACATACCTGCCTACAAACTTTAGCTTCAACCCTAATCAAGCCCACCTGATCCGTCTAATTATTGTCTTCAGAGGACCTTGATAAGCTCTTACCCCAAATGTAGCTGATTACCCAACATATGTTTTGTGTCTGAAGTTTAATTCTTTATTTTTCTTCTGGAAAATAATGTAGCTCACCAGAAATGGAAGCAAATAACCCACCAATGATCACTGTGCATGACTAAATCATCACTTGTCTCACTGTGTTGAGTGGCAAGTTATCTCAGGTTACTAATGATTGTAACATAGCTAAACCTAAAACTAGACTTCTGCTTTCATATCTGTGTGATTGTGTGTAACCTGCAGTGAGTTTCCCCGAGTGCCACAGCGATGCGGCAGATTCCATGAGATGTCTCCATATCTCTGTCCTGAACCGCCTTCTTCAGCTGCTCCTGAAGAGCGAGCACCAGGGGCACCATCTTCAACAGACTGTCAGCAAATCTGCACACACACTCAGATATTTACAGATGATTCTCCTGAATACAGCCTGGTAAAGTGATATTGATCCAAAAGCAAAAAAAAGTCCAGAGGAATTACAGTCACTCTGCTTTCCTGGTCCACCTCACCTCTGGCAGTGGTGTTGCGAGATGGAGCTGACGATCGTCTCCACAGCCATGTCAAACAGCTCTGGCTCCTTTAGCAGAGTGAAGCTGTCCTGCAAAAGACCTTCACTTTCACTCAGATTTACATCCAAAGCCAGCCAGGATGAAAGACATCGCAGAACGCGCTCCTTCATCTGTAAGGCCAGTGGCAGGAATGAAAAGATTAGCAGAAAATCACATTTTTAGCCCCAAGACTTGTTTGGTGTAAAGTCTGTATACATATCAGATTCACTCTGGATTAAAATTACACAATTATTACTGTCAGACTGAGAAACGACATGCTGCAGATTCATCCTGGACTAAAATCAGATCCAGGGTCGGGTACTCAGCCCAGGCTATGGGGCTCTAGCCTGAGTCTTTTTTAATTAGCGCCAGGTCTAAAACCTTCTGCGTGACAGGCTCCGATCTATAACCCCGATTTCTAACTAGCCCAAGGTCTTTAAAAGTTTCCCTTTTTGCACCCACCCAACCCCCAGACCAACACCCTGGACCGATGTAAGCTCAGTTCCAGATGATATAACCTGACTTGGTCATGCCCTGATCAGATCAGTTATTACTACTAAAGCGCAAGGACTACATACCAAATTCATACTGGATTATAATATTGATGATAATCACTGTAATCATGTTACAGTAGCTGCCTAACTGAGCTCCAGTATGGCTATAGAGATGTTTTTGTGCTTTCCAAACCTCTGTGTCCATTTACCTGTCCTGTTGAATCCTCTCTCCGCAGTATCTGTCGTAGCAGTGGGCACAGAGAGCTCCACTCTCTGACTAAAGCACTCTGTAGTTGAGCTCGACGCTCTGCCGACAGCTTCCTGGTCTGGAGCTCCTCAGGGAGAACCACCAGAACCTCCAGCAGTGCCTGGTGTTGGACATCCACCTCAGCAGACCTCTCACTGCTATGGAAGGCCCTCAGAAGATCTGGGACAGCGGTGGTCCAGCTGTCCAGTAGAGTGTGGAGAATCAGAGAGGCCAAAGCCACACAGAGCTGTGTCAGGACCATCTTCGGCCCGCAGGAGAAACGGCCCACCTGAGCGACTAGCTGAGAGCGCAAAGACTCGTGCTGATCAGCAGGCAGGTCTGTCCAGTGTCGGGAGATTTTAGTGTGCAGAGTACTGGCCCCAAAAAACTGCATTTCAGGAACCTAAGAAAGTATATTAGAGATGGATGATAGATTAAAGTTCTTCAGGAAACAATGCAGTGCATTAAAAATTTACTTTTCAACATGAGTCGATCCAATCTGATTAGATTATTTTGAAATTATTTATTATTATTATTTTATTTACTAAATATATACATACTAATAAAAAGTAATATATTAACTAAATATATAAATGTACAAAGAAGGAAAAAATATAGTGTTAAAAAGTAGAATATCATGAAAAAGTTCATTTTTGTTCATTATTTAATGCAAAAAGGTAAACTGTCATATCTTATACTGATTACATTTAAAGTGACATTTGTGCCTTTTTTTGTTTTAATGTTGATCAGTATGACTTATAACTCATGAAAATCAGAAATCCAGAATCACAAATTAGGATTATTAATTTGGAGTAAATTATTATTCAAACAGTATCAACAATGAAACAAAAAAACCCTAAAATGTGTCA
The DNA here is from genome assembly GCA_036984385.1 of Crenuchus spilurus. Taxonomy (NCBI): domain Eukaryota; kingdom Metazoa; phylum Chordata; class Actinopteri; order Characiformes; family Crenuchidae; genus Crenuchus; species Crenuchus spilurus. Next base: position 4,388 of record BRDA01084022.1, on the reverse strand, counting down.
GTTTAGCTGTAATGAATATAAAATATATGACAGTTTACCTTTCTGATTTAAATTCTAAACACAAATGAACTTGTTCAGAATAATCTAAATTTGGAGATGCACTAGTATGGACAAATGACATATGACACATGTGACTTACTGTGAATTATAAAAGATTATGAAAACTACAGGTAGTGATTTCAGAATCCAGCAGGGTTGGTAATATTGAACCAGTCTCCTCCATATACTGTATGTATAAAATGGATGCTGCATTACAGCTACTTTCATCATTGCTATTATTTGTTTTCTTGGATTGTTTTGTTATTATTACCACAAAACAGTATAAGCACTAATTATAGTTATTTATCTTTGTATTTATTCATTCATTCTTTTTCTCTTTTAATGTTGGTGTGAAATATTTATACCAGCAAATCAATAAAATATATTTTGACACAAAATGGATGAGATTTTGTTTATTTTTATAGCTTACAGTAAGTCAGACTGATTGATTGGTAAGTCAGTGAGACCTTCATTAAGACGTGGATTCAGGCTGAGAGCCGATAGTTACCCTGTTGTAATTTTTCAAGAACAATTTGGGTGATTAGTGAGTTCTACTGTATGTTAGCAACCTTGGCCTCACAGCACCAGTTCTAAATGAAAGTACAATTTAAACTCAAAACATGTCTTGATTGATTACACTGGGAATCAGTGGAAAAGATTTTGGACTTTAAGAGGAATTGGCTTAATTGTTACTGTTCGATATCATGTTTCCTGTACATGCCATTAGAAATTCATTAGATGTGGAAACCATCACAACAGTCACAAGTCACATGTTAAACCACAGGGATTACATGTTGGTGTCAAATCATCAGAAAAAAAATACAAATCATGCAAATTCAAATCCCCATTTTCAGTGTTCATGCAATAATAATAATAATAATAATAATAATAATAATAATAATAATAATAATAATAATAATAAAAAAGAATTCAGCTATGAATCTAAGCACCTACCTTATCTGGGCTAAGCAGTGCCCAGCAGAAGTGCCAGGCTTGTGGCGATGCTTGGGCCTGGCTAAGCCACTTTTGGGCCACATTTTTCTGGGCCATGTCTGGATCATAGTACAGCTGTTGCAGAGCCTGTGTAATATTGCACTAGTCAATGAATTCATTCAGCATTTCATTGGCACTATGTCAACACACAGCTATTCTTGAAATTTAAACTGCTAGAGGATACAATTGGGAAGATGAAGGCAGTGTCAACCAAACTGCACATGTTACCAGTTATTATTAGTATAGGAAAGCTTACTGGGAATATCAGGTTACTTTTCTAACCCCTAAGTCTCCTATACTGACTTCAGCTGTACACAATGAATATGCAGTATACAATACTGGTGGAACTACACAAGCTGACATTATAAAGACTTTTGTTTACTCCAGACAAATGCAAGATCATTCACGTAACATTTAGTGTGATAAAATATACAACTTTTCAAAGACTAATAGGTCTACTTTACCTCTACTTAACTACAGAGGACTTCTTTTGTCTCGTTACATTTTAGTCATTCAAATTGAGTTACTAACTTTTTTAAATTTGATTATTTTCTTTTGATTCTGGTTCTGGACTGCATAAAAAGTCATATTTACAAAGGTTTTACACTTACTGCAGAAGGTCTTGATCAGCTAAGAGGTATGAGTGCAAATTTTATTTCTTAATTTAGAAACGCAACTATGAAGTTAACATTGCTAACAAACATTAACACTAAATAGCCACCTAAATCGCCATGTTTGGCAAAATTTCTCCACAACTTCTCTTAATCTGCCTCCAAAAGGTCTCACTATGGTTAAGGACAAAATATGGCTTACTGACAGGCTATATCTGCCTGTAGTGGTGCTTTAGTTTTTAAACTTTCATTCATTTTACTTTATACTGTGTCCTAAACCACATCAAGGCTGTGAGACCTTCATTAAGATCTGGATGCAGGTTGAGAAATGTTTTGGTGATATTTTGACATAGCTAATTGTGTAATTTAGGGGGCTAGTCAATTCTAGTGTTTGTTAGCAATGTGAGCCTGGTAGCTCCAGTTCTAAATTGAGCAAAAAATTGGACTCTAATCATGTCTCAGCAGACCAACTACATCTGGGGTACATTCTGGAAGTTCCAAAAATAACAACATCCTTGAAAAGTTCATTTATGTTCATAATTTAATTCAAAAACGTAAAATGTCATATTGTATATTTATTTTACACAAAAATGACCTATTTTCAGCCTTTTTTGTTCTAATGTCAATTCATTTTGATTAATAATTTACTTTATTTACAAATTTGAGATGATTAATTTTTGATTTTCATGAGCTATAAGCCATACTGATCAACAGTAAAGCAAAAAAAGCTTCAAATATTCTAAACATCCAGTACATTGGACACTTTTTAATGAGTTTTATAACTGGACAGCAAGTTTTACATGGTCGCACCCACTTTTATGTGTCCTGAGTGATTTTTATGTTGCACTATATGGACGTTTGGAATGAAAGTACTGAATATGATATGAAATAAGTATTTTTGGATTTCTGTCTTTAGGTTGGAGAATGTTGGACTGTCAGTAGGGCACAGAAGAGGAAATGTACACAGAGATAATAAATAATAACGGTAATGCTAAATTGAAATAATAAATGTTGGGGAAAATCTTGCAGATTTCATGCTCTTATTTACATACGAATCAACAGTAAAACAAAAACAGGCTTGACATATGTCACTTTATGTGTAATAAATATAAAATATGAGGTTACCTCCTGTAATCAAATGAACAATTAACTTTTTCCATAATATTGTAATTGCTTGATGTTGCACTGTAACTCAAACCTTCATATTCAAGTGTATATTATTTAAAAATAATGCCGATTTATGACATTCACATTAAAATCTTGTTGACACAAACATCACTGTTTAAGTGTACTTTATTTTTTAAAAGGGCAAGCTCTGACATAAAACTAGAAAAGTCAGACTGTGTTCAGTGTTATTATTTTGGCTTAACTTCAGTCTGGAGTTATTTATACTTAGCCTACTCTCTCCACCGCCTCCACCGTGAACTCCGCCGAGTCTGAAGCCTTCTGGACCGGAGCTGAAGACATTTTCGACAGATTTTCTTCTTTTGAGAAGTTAGAAAAGTGTCAAATTCCTTTTAACAACCTTTTTACATCTGCATAAGTGACTTTAGTACCACTGCTGCCCCGCTCTGTTCATTTGAAAATCTCCAACGGTCACTATCAGTTCCGTTATGTGCAACCTTATTTTTTGACCCACCCGTATAGCGACAAACCACGCCCCCCTTCATCAGGATTGGCTCGTAGTTCATATCACAAGCAGTCTATCAACAGAAGAAGTACGTTGTACTAATCAATTTTAGAGCAGAAGGCGGAGCATGTCACAAGTTACTGCTATCACTAGTTATTACAGATCCTGCTGAAGTCAAAGTTAGTAATGTATAACTTCTACACCTCCACAGGAAGCAAATACTAGTGTATCTCAGAAACATCAGTGCAAAAATTACACACACACACACACACATATAGTGATGGGACTCGATTAAAATATTTAATCGAGTTAATTTCAGGGTCTGTAATTAATTAATCGCAATTAATCGCAAACCTTATATCAACAATTTAAACATTTTCAATTTAAAAAATGCTTTTGCTACTACAATTTTGAATGGACATACAGTATATGCTTAACAACAAACATCTTTATTGCTTTTTTATTTTTTTAAAATTGTTATTAAACCAACAGATTTGGCAAAATGCTATAATATTTATTCAGATTTCAAGTATTTCAGGAACCCCTGAGTGTTTAACTTATTTGAAAAATAAATAAATGTAAGCAGCACACTAGACAATCATGATAGCACCATTTCTTGTACAGAACTGTAAAAATTAAAAATAAATAAAATAACTATACAATACTGCGACTCTTGTGATAGTTTTAACATCTTGTCATCTGGTCCAATGTGGCCTGGCTGGAGCGTTTTTTTTTTTTTTTACCGCTGCTGGGGATGCTGACATTAGCTGTGGGGACGGCTGTGCTTGCCGCAACGTGTTTGGCACTGAGATGGTATTTTAGGCTTGAGTAGCTTCGGTAATAAGCAAATTCCTTTTTAAAACAACTTGCATACAACAGTAGTCTTTTCGAAAGTCCCATCAAAATGTTTTTTAAAGCTAAAGTTGTCCCTCAGTGGACCAAGAGAAGCGGCTTGGTTGTCCATTGTTGTTTGCGGATGTCGCTTGTGCATCAGATTTACAGCCGTGCTAGAACACGCAATTTTAATTGTTTAAATTTTTAACGCGTTAAAACCTTTGTAATTAATTAATCGAAATAAATACGTTAAAGTCCCGGCCCTAATATATATATATATA
>BRDA01084021.1:195-10588 GCA_036984385.1 Crenuchus spilurus | reverse complement strand
ATATATATATATATATATATATATATATATATATATATTTGGCTGCACATTAGGTTAGTTGCTTATATTACATTTGGAGTTTCTCTGACTGTTACTGTTCTGTTAGAGTTCAAGTTCAAATCCTTTAATGCCATATCAGTACTCGACTGAGAGGTATTTGTTGCAGTACAACTAAAACATCTACATCACATATCTACACATCTGACACCATTACACAAAGAAAGAAAAGACTTAAGAATACATACATATACAAGACAGCCTCCACAGTGACATTTCACCCAAATTTATAATTCAGAGTCGGTGACGGACACAGAGTTTGCTGATGCTAAGCACCTGTTGCGTTGTTACACTGCTTTTCCCACAGGGATGAGGTCACACATGCAAATCAAAGTGCAACAGAGTTCTGTAAACAAGAGAGAGGGGGGGGGAGGTTTAAAGTCTGTGCTGTACTGTATGAGGAAGTTTTTCTTTAAAGTTCAGTGAGGTTAATGTTTAATGAATGTGTGCTGTTCTACTTTAGATGTTAACATTAAAATGTACTAATATTACTCACCTACAAACCAATATTATTATGATTTCGCCCTGCAAATCAATACAGCACTACACTGTTATCTGATTAATGTTATTCTTCTGTTTTCTTTTTATTACTATTTTTTTGTTCAGTTCAGTGATATGCAGCTTTTTGAATGGGTGCATGGTTAGCTGATTTTTCGTATTGGAATGAATGGGGTCTAAAAGTTTTGGCACATTTTAATGTAACAATGATAGAAATACACCGTAACACACAACCAACCACATGGGCTACCACAGCAACTTGGCAATACCTGGCAATCACCTGAGACATCACATCAAGCATTGGCATATCATAGCAACTGGCTAGCAACAACCAAGACGCAACCTAAGCAACATCCTGGCAAACACTTGAAATGCCATCAGCAATGTACTGTACATTATACACACTGTAGTGCCCATCTTCAACTAGCTGGCAATCATAGCTAGCATACAGCAGCTTCATAGCAACCACCTGGGGTACCACAGCAATATGGTTGCCAACCATTCTGAAATATACAGAATCATTCCTTATTTGTAAACTAAACGTTGCATTCTGTATTGAACTGATGAGAATGCGCTTTGTTCTGTATTTTTATCAAAGGGGGAGAAATGCTTAAGATTAGACTGAGACAGAGCGATATGTATGAATGAAAAGGAAACTCTGCTGCTCTCCCTCAGCCTGTCTGTCATGTTCCAACACACGAGTGTGTGTGTGAATCGCGACCAATGAAAAGCACTGTCTGCGTTGCTAAGATACACCTGAAAACGGTGCAATATTTAAGAAATGGTATCGGCTGAGGACAATGTTAGTCCACCGAACAATGTTTCTGTGATTTTTTTTAATATGTGCAACATCCAAACCACACACCCCAACAACCATCAAGTAACACCTTAGCAACCACTCTGGAGTCCCTAGCAAGCACTTGATATCACCATAGCAACCACCTGAGAGGCAACAGTAACCAACTAGCAATACCTTAGCAACCATCTTGGGATCCTTATGGTGCACAATTACTTCAGGAAATGTACTAATTTAGTCTCATTCATTCTTCTATTTATTATGATCACATCCAGCATTTTTCATCATATCAGACATACAAAGCCTTTGAGGTGACATGGTGGTAATTTTTCCTGTACTGACCCAGTGACAGAAAATATACCGACCCAATGACAGGAAATTCATTGACCCAGTGAGTGCTTGATCAGACACTAAAACAAGTCTGACTTCATTCTCCATTACTACTGAGTGTGTGTTAATGGTCCTTTGTATTTACCTGTACACCAAGGATACCTAGTACATGATGTAATTGTGTGTGTGTGTGTGTGTGTGTGGTCAGGTATGTGAGTGTCAGCAATGAGGTCAGTCTGGATTTGCAGGTTTGATTGGTTTAAAATATTTGTTATTAACAATTACCTTCAGGAAGGTAACAAGGAGACAAGGAGAAAGTTTGTATCATGCACGCACGCACACACACACACACACACACACAGAGTAAAACATGTTCTCCCTAACATTTTAAAATTACATTATTTTCATTTTTATTTAGCTTTTAACATTACATGAATGCACAGCTAAAGGGGAACTTCAGCACTTTTCAAAATTCTCTGCATAATTAAATGTTTAAGATGTAAAAAGACTCAGTCAGAGTTTCAATGTGAAACACTTCATTCTAGAGAAACTTAAGTCAGAAGAGTTCACAGTGGTTTTGAAAAGGACACCTGAAGCCCCTAAAAGCTATTTCACAGGTTATTACATGTAATAGTTATGAATACACTATCTGATGTCTGAGACATTGTTTTATGACAGCTGGTACTAGTGATGTCACAATATCACTAAGAAAGCTGGCATCTAAGCAAGAGGTGCCTACTTTGAAGAATGTAAAATATAAAATATATTCTGGTTTGTTTAACACTTGTTTGTTTACTAAATAATTACATATGTATTTCTTCATAGTTTGGATGACTTTAATATTTATCTACAATGCAGACCATTTTTAAATAAAAAAAAAAACTGAATGTCCACAAGGTGTGTCCAAACTTTTGACTGGTACTGTATATGTACATACATTTATATATATATATTTAAATATGTAAAATGGTACAATCAAATATATTGAGCATGTTTCATAACATCACATACAAATGTGTACATATATTTTAAAGTAAAAAAAATATGTAAGGAATACCTTATAATTATGTAATACAGTTACAATTAGAGATGCACGACAAATCTGTGCCTGATGTTTGATACAAATGAAAAATCTGAGTTATTGTTATTGGTCCCATATTAAAATGATGGCTGCCATTTCCAACTGATACTTTTGTGTCCTATTTTTAGTTTGGACAGCAGGGGATTTTTCCTTCTTCTTGACTCCCTGGTGTCCTCTGCTGATCACTTTGAGTCTATGAAAATTTCACCTGTAATTTTATATTACATTATTTACTTCAAAATTGTTTAAATTCTCAGTGTGTTATCAGTATCACAATCAACTATTATTTATGAGATATATCAGACCTGAAAACTCTGTCCTCGTCAGTGTTGGGAACGTTACTTTAAAAAAGTAATTAGTTATAGTTACTCACTACTTGTTCAAAAAAGTTACTTAGTTAGTAACTGAATTACTCTATAATAAAAGTAACTCGTTACCTGGGAAAGTAACTATTTGCATTACAATTAAAAAAAGTTATTTGTCAAAGAATAAGGATTTTTTGAAAAAGCAGTTTTCACAGTCAGTTGAAATGAGTAGCTTTTGATATTTATTGCACATCAACAGACCAGTGCAGGATAAAATCCTTTAAAATACCAAATCTTTGTTAAAAAAAAAAAAAAAGCAAAAGTAAACTGTTACACTATATAAAGTGCATTTACATCTATCAAATTAAATTAAATTCTCACAACCTGAGACAACTGGTTTGTTCACAACAGAAGTAAACTTAATAACAAAACCTCTATAGTCTTATTCTTCAAAAATCAAGCCTTTGCTGCTTCGCGGACTTTGCTCAGAGTCTTTTGCTAGTGGACGGCTTACTTTGGTGTCGGTGTTTCTAGCCACTAACTTTGTAGCTGCATGTGTCGTTGTGAGATGCTTTATTAAATTAGAGTTGCTTACAGTGGATGTCGACAAAGTCTTCGCCCAAGGACATAATGTACACATTACATGCACGTTCATAATGTACACATTACATGCACGTTTTTGACTTTAACCTCAATGAATTTGAAATAATGTTTATATCGCCACCTTGAAAATGCTAACTTTTCTTCTGCTTGCTGCTGATTCGCCATTTCTACCATTTCGGCACACGTGTAAAAACACTGGCTCTGATTGGCTACCATAACGCTGCCTTAGCCAGTCACTTACTGACTTAAGTTAAACAGGTGTTACACCGAGAACTGTGACCTATTGAGATCTGTGACTTCTTCTATCAAGTCACAGATCTCGACAGGTCACAGTTCTCGGTATAACACCTCCTCACCTAGCCTGGGCAGAGGTCCGCTCGGATTACTGTTAGTATATCAATATATAGTAACGCACCGCTTTTAATGACCAGTAACGTCAACGGCATTGTAACGACGGGAAAAGTAATTAATTATTTTATCCCGTTACTGACAAAATAACGCCATTACGTAACGCCATTATTTTTAACGCTGTTATTCGTAACACTGGTCCTCGTGCACTTATAATGATTACATTTATAATTTAACACGTTTCAAAAAAATTTTCTGCTTTTAGAATACTACATCCATTATGACTATACTCGGTACTGGTCAGCACTAAACTATTAATTTGGTTCTGACCTTTGTACTGTGTCACGTGCTTATGTATTTATATATTGATTATTTTTGCATATAGCATCCTTTGGTATTTACATTATCGTATATTACTGTATATCATCATATGTATATTATTGTTCTTTGTTTCCAGAGGAACGTTGCATGGTTTCACTGTGTACTTAAATGACAGGTTTAAGTGTAGCTTAAATGACAATAAACCTCAGGTGAGTTGACTTGGCAGTGTAACCTCTTCACCCACATACAAATCATGATCAGGAACAGGTTAGTTATGGTATAGTTTACTGTCCGTCAGCTGTATGGATTTTGATGCTCTGACAGGTTTAACACGTCCTGATCTGAATGAGGAAGTGTCGCTGATTAAAGTTCCTATTAAATGACTCACTCAAATGATAAGATCATTATTACACCATCAGACAACAAGCTGACATCACACTTGCACTTCTTATCTTTCTGTCTTTTTCTGAACTGAAGTGCTGTGGTATGCTTTATTGTATACTGTAGTGTTTCATCTCTATGAATTCACAATACTCTATTGCTGTCATGTTTCAGCCTAGCATGTATTGCTATATATTAGAGTTGTTCAATATGGATATACACAATTTAGTGGATATTTGATAACATTCAATAATTTAGTAGTTCGGTACTGTCATGAATAGGGCTCCAACTGAGAGGCAGCAGACATGTGCAGATAAAGATAGAGAATGTTTACTTATGATCATGAGGAAAATCCCAATACATAAGACAGAAAACAAACAAGATCAATAAACTAAGCCTAAGGGCTAAGTGTAAGAATAGATGAGATACAGGCATAGGTCATAATACTACAACATGAACATAGAAAAGCTTAGAGAGGACAAGCCCTGGGTACTCTAAGGTTACATTCATGAATGAAGCTAAAAGCTGACCCATACAAAGATACCTAACAAAGCTAAAGGCTAATCAAAGCTAGGAGGCCACTGAAGGCTCTCAGTTGATAATGTAAAGTATGTGGCTGATTTATCAAGATAGAGGCTACAAGAACATTTGTTCCAGTATTTTCAGAGCTGTCGGGCCCTGCTAGCACTCGCGTTACCCTGCAGAGATTAGCATTATCTCAAGACATCTGTATAGCTTCTGTATTAGCCTAATGGCATTAGCTCATGTGCTAGTTAGTTGAAAAAAATTTATTTGCAGTCCTTTAAAGTTTACTCCCTCATCAAAACTGAGGATTTATATGATTAAATGTATTTTAATATAAAATGATTATAAAATTATAAAAGTATGTTAGTACCTCACTGATGTCAAAAGTAGATATCAGGAAAAAAATAAATAACAGAAAATGTACAAAAGATGGTTCTTCATGAGTTCTTTATTAAAGTCAATGGTTCTATATTGAACCATGAAGACAAAAATAACCCATGGTGAAATGGTTCTTCAGATTTATGAGGAATGTGCTGTAAATGGTTCTATACAGGACCTTTTTAAAAATGGTTCTACATAGCCCCCAAAAGGGTTTTGTTGTAATTAGGGTTCCGAGCACAAAGTGCTAGGAAACCTATTGTATTTGTTCCAATTCTTCTTCTTCTTCTTCCCTAAAACGAGTCGTGCAGACCAAACTGTAAGGCCTAGAGACACGAAACTTGGTCAATAGGTAGTAGTCCCCCCCCACTACTCAGGTGCTCGCACTCAGCCAGATCGGCCTTTAGGGGGCGCTATAGCACGTCAATGCGTTTGGCCCTCTAACTCAAAAACTGAAAGGCCTACAGACAAAATTCTTTTTTAAATGATGCCTTGGCTCAATCAAAGCTAATTTGCCATTTGGACCATCAAGTTCTTCCTACTTAGATTTTTTGCTAATTTGTATAATATCCAAAACCAACTTTTGCGAACTAGTCCTAGGATTTTTGAGCAATCATAAAATACCTGATCCTGTAATGTTCAGAAGACAGAGTTGGTCAATAATTATCAAAAAAACATTGAAATTTGTAAACAAATTGGCCGCCATATGCAAATTAGCTCTACCGAATTAGCACATATTCTACTTAATCAGCTGTTTCTCGGGAATGCTTATGAATATTTGCATGAAACTTCATATACTGATTCAGGACATGATTCTGAGGAAGCCTTTTAGTGCTGGCACATATTTTGTCAATAGGGGGTGCTGTAAATGCTAAATGTCTGTTTCTCAGCTACCGTAAGTTGTAGGAAGCCAAAATTTGGCAAGCAGCATCTATATGCCATACTCTAATAGGACAATTAAGGACAAATTGATCATTCAAAAATTGATGATGCTATTAGCCAATCAGGTGTCAGCAGCCATTTGATAGGCTAAACAATCACCAATCAGGACAAAAGTTGACTACTATGTCTAGCTAGGGACTCCCTTGTAGCCGGCAAAATTTTGAGTGATTTGGCCACTAGGTGGTGCTATTAATAAAAATCAAGCATTATTCATGCAACGTTGAAAGTGCTGATGTAATCCTTGATGATTATTATCCTTTGCATAGAGACAAACAATTTTGCCTGTATAAATGTGTAACAAAATTGTAGCATTTTGGCGTAATAGATATGTGATTAAAAATTGCACTTTTCGAACTAGTCCCTGGATTTTTGCCCATCTATGATTTGACAACCAACTATGGTTGTGTTACAATCTGCAGAGTAGGGAGGTAAATAATTATCAAAAAAAATTTGAAATTTCAACACAACGTGGCCGCCATATGCTAATAAGCCTACTGGATAGCGAATTTTTTATTTAAACAGCTGTGCCCCATGAGTCCTTTAGTCTACTTTGATGAAACATTACATTAATATTAAGTAAGCATTTCTGTGGTAGGCTGTAAGACCTGATGCATGTATGTACATGGGGGTGTTATAATGGCTAAATTGTTACTTAAATTAATGGCATTACAGTATTAAGTGGTTCTTCCATTTTTATCATAACTACACAGTTTACTTTATTCAGAGTAACAACGTCAGATAGACCATTTTAATCAAAAATAGTCCTAAATTGTTTAACTTTAAATTTCATGAAAGTAGCATTTTTTTAATTTATCCCCAAATTTTTGACCAATAATGCCAAACTTGATATTTTCACAATCTGTTGAGTCTATTCATAAATTATCAACAAAATCTTGAATTTTTCACTCATTGGTGTTTTATTCAACTAAGCAAATATGACCAGCCTAGTTCATGCAAGTCATGGTTTTAATGAATTGGCTGTAACTCAATGCTTTGACTGGCTATAAAATCAAACTAAACTCTTCATGTGGGACACAAGTTCCAGCAATTCTTGGCATGTTTGTACACTTTAGGCTTCACACAATAAGGTCACTTAAGGTCACACAATAGTAAAACATATTAAGGTATTCACATTAAAGCCTGAACACTTGTAAAGTGTGTCTTCTGAATAATACAATTGTATAGCTTTAAGTACCAAGGTCAAATGTGCTTGACCTTCTGTTGTCATGAAAGCCTTAGTATTAGACCATATTCTTGCGACTTAAGCTATTTTATGCCTCATATTGCGAGGAACCCGTAAATTGCCGCTCGCGGCTATATTTAAGCTTGTAATAATGGAGGAACAATTTTTTGATGCTATATAGAACCGTTTTCAAAAGGTTTCTATATAGAATCAAATACAGCACTTTTCTCATCAATCTGAAGAATGCTTTCACCCTTTAGGTTCTTTGAGTGAGTGTTCATGGTTCTAAATATAACTATTTTCTTCACTAAAGAACCCTTGAAGAAACATAATTTTAAGAGTGTATGATAAAAAGGTTTTGTTTATTAAAATAAGAATAACTCTAAAGTTCAGATTAATTTTGGGTTCTGAAGTGAAGAAAATGGATTTTCACCCGACTGTGTGACAAACCCATCATAGGTCACCTTAACATATCATATGACCATCCTGTGTGTCCTTTCTCAGGAAGCACACTTGTAGAGCAAGTTTCTAATGGTGTGTGTGTGTGTGTGTGTGTGTTTGCTGAGTTGCTGTGTTTACTCTGTGGTGTTATGGCAGAAAGTACAGAACACATTACAGTCACTACTTTATATTCTGGATCTTAAACTGAGCACTGCATTACGGTAATATTGTACTTAATATGCACTTAAACACTGTATACTATGTGCACAACAGTACACAATACAACAGTATACTATATATATATATATGATAGAATTATGCTGATTCTCAGTGTCAGCACCGTGTTCATGTATTCATTTCTCAATATTAAGTGTAGACAGGGCAGTAAACCTCTAAGCCCTTTTATTGTCCCCACCAAATCCCCCTCGTGTCATTTTTCGGCTGCTGTAATGTGATCCTGTGGGTTCAGAATGGCTCCCTTTAGCTCCCTTTCAGAGCCCACGGCAGACAGACGAGAGCGTATCTGCTTTCATGGGAAATCCACACAGATAGTACCAACCCAGCAGCAGCAGGCAAGCATAGCAGGACAGCTTTGCTGGTATCACATGTACTGAGACATGCTTGGCACCGTAAGACTGCTTATTTAGTTTTACACTGGAGTTACAAGGTTAGTGTCCCAGCTAGTTCTGCTGATACAGTCCAAATCTGGTCTGTATCTGACACACAAATCTGGCCCACATACTGTGATGACCAGAAGTGGGCCAGAATCGTTACCAGATGCCATTAACAATACCATCAAACATAACAATCATAACAAACTATTATAATGTTCATTTAGACATGACCTCTTTTCTATTGTATTAATTATGAACATCTATCATTGTGCTATTGTGTCATAATTGTTATGTTTAATGGTGTTAGTTAGGAGGTCAGTGTGAGCGTTCAGTACAGAAAGGTGAAGGTAGATGTAAATGTGCTGAGTCAGAATGTCATTTACTGCACTGATACCCTTCTGTGACACCTTTCTGCCCCATAAGCAAAATAAAACCGGCTGGGTTCATCTTAGCATACAGCTGATTCTGAGAATGAATAAGAGATCAGGTGCAATATTACATACATAATATTAATGACCTAATATTTATCATATAATTTTATTATAATGAATATTCAACATTCAGTATAAATGAGTTAGAATGAGGTCTTTAGAAAAAAATATTTCATAATGAACAGACTGACCTAAAACACATTAACTGTCTCCAGACACTCTGACTACACCCAAACACACCGACTCCACCCCACACACACTGAACTCCACCAAAACACACTGACTCCACCACAAACACACTGAACACCACCCCAAACACATTGAACTCCACCACAGACTGAACTCCACCCCAAACACACTGAACTCCACCACAGACTGAACTCCACCCCAAACACACTGAACACCACCCCAAACACACTGAACACCACCGCAAACACATTGAACTCCACCACAGACTGAACTCCACCCCAAACACACTGAACTCCACCACAGACTGAACTCCACCCCAAACACACTGAACTCCACCACAGACTGAACTCCACCCCAAACACACTGAACTCCACCCCACACACACTGAACACCACCCCACACACTGAACACCACCCCAAACTCATTGAACTCCACCACCCCAAACACACTGAACTCCACCACCTCAAACACACTGAACTCCACCCCAAACACACTGAACTCCACCACAAACACACTGAACACTACCCCAAACACACTGAACACCACCCCAAACACACTGAACACCACCCCAAACACACTGAACACCACCCCAAACACACTGAACACCACCCCAAACACACTGAACTCCACCCCAAACACACTGAACACCACCCCAAACACACTAAACACCACCCAACACACACTGAACACCACCCCACACACACTGAACACCACCCCACACACACTGAACACCACCACAAACACACAGAACACCACCCCAAACACACCGAACACCACCCCAAACACACAGAACACCACCCCAAATACACCGAACACCACCCCAAATACACCGAACACCACCCCACACACACTGAACACCACCACAAACACACAGAACACCACCCCAAACACACCGAACACCACCCCAAACACACCGAACACCACCCCAAACACACCGAACACCACCCCAAACACACCGAACACCCACAAG